>CAJHQP010002154.1:0-92350 GCA_905132765.1 Moricandia arvensis
TTGGCTCATTGTGTATTAAAGAAAACACAGACACAAAAGAAGAGAGGAGATGCTCAAG
The DNA here is from genome assembly GCA_905132765.1 of Moricandia arvensis. Classification (NCBI taxonomy): domain Eukaryota; kingdom Viridiplantae; phylum Streptophyta; class Magnoliopsida; order Brassicales; family Brassicaceae; genus Moricandia; species Moricandia arvensis. Next base: position 59 of record CAJHQP010002154.1, read on the forward strand.
CTGCTCAAACATAAGCCCTAGATTCTAGTTTCATACGCTTGGACGATGGGGTGTCATCATACATCATGAGACGACGACGATGATGAATCAGTGTCGTTTCGTAGGATTCTCTTAGAACTAGAGTGTTTTGTTTCTTTCTTCTTCAGATTCACCACTTCTCATTATAACTTCTTTCAAACGCTTCACGTCTGCTAACTTCACAGGTTTTAGCAGGAAATCCTCTGCTCCTTCTGTCATACATCTACAAAAGTAAAAAAGAGAAAGAAAAAAAAACATAAAATCAGATTACAGTGCTGAGATTCAGTTTGTATGATAATAGTAATAGTCACTTACTGTTCTATGCGAGGCTGTATATTCTCAGAGGACATTATCACTACTGGTATCTCTCTAAGTGCAGATGACTCCTGTTAAAGAAAATAAAACAACAGTGTTTGTGCAAGCAAGCTTCATTCAATAACAAATTCTCATCTGTCTATAAGAAAGTAAACTCACTTTGATCTTCTTGAGTAGTTCATATCCTGTTAGTCCAGGCATAGAGTAATCTGTCACTATCAAGTTCACCTTCAATTCCTGTTTTATCAAAAAAAAATGTAAACAGCATCAAAAGCACATCCTCAAAGCTTTATTTTCAAGAAACTGACATCAAATTTTAGGTTTAAACTTGTAATCCTCATTGTTCAAATCTTAGGTATCTTGGGAGCCAAACCATAAGAGAAAACAAGACCAAGTTTCAAATCTTTTTTTTGTTCTGCAAGAAGGTTTTGAAGAAAGAAACAATACCTTAAGATCAGAAGATCCTTTATATCCATCAAGGCCAAGATACTGAAGAGCCCTAGTCCCACTCTCAACAGTGGTCACTGTATAGTAAACAAACCCCACAATCAAGACACCAAACAAAGAGAAGCAAAATAAAGAGAATGAGAAACGGTTTTTGCCTTATTGTTACCTTTACAAGCAGAGATCCTAAGCAACCTCTCAATAACCTTACGATCAACAAAACTATCATCAACAGCGAGAACATGCAACTCTTGAGAAGAAGAAGAAGAAGAAGAAGAAGATAAATCTCCCACTGCCATTGTTCTCTCTTGTGAAACTGGAAGGAGAATGAGAACAAGAGATATAGATTTTAACGTCAAAGAAGGACACAAACATTAATGTGAGGGGAGACTTAGGAGTTACATAAATAAGAGAGAGAGAGAGATAAAAGAGAAGATGGTGATGTCACTGATGTGATATAAACACAGAGAAGAGAATCTTGAGGATCGGATCCTTGGGAAGGGGAAGAAAATCTAAATCTATAAATGATGTGTTTATGTCTTGTCAGATAACGTAACATTGTTGTGTCTTCGCGGTCATAATCTTTTGAGGGTCCAAACTTTTTTTTGATTTTACAATCTTTTGTCTGCTCTCTTTAATCTCTATCTGACAATGACAACTCTCCTTGTAGATTTTTTTAGTAATTACTCTCTGTTAATGTTGATGAGTAATGAGTAATGTGTTTATGTCTTGATGCTCCTTGTATACGAGTTGATGACATTCATGTCATCTTCTTTAGAGAGATTGATAGACTACTCGGAGAGCTTCATGGGATCATAAGACACAAGTGCTTTATTACATCATGGGCCCAAAACTCAGTGCCTTTACAGTAGCTGTGACTTAGTATAGATGATGGAATGTGGTACAAATTTAAATAAAAGATTTTTGTGGATTAACTCTCAGATACTTGCTTCTCTGATTCCCCAGTTAACATTGAATCTTGGGGGAGATGGTATGGCTCGACAGGGTTGGTTTCCTTTCTTGAGTTATAAGATGATCTCGTCTTGAACACTGACGTTGAGTGTCTTGTTTGGAAGAACAATACTGCTGGTCACCACAACCTCGTCTTCAACTGCAACCGAGTCTCCTGAAACCATTTATGTTTGAGTTTAGCTTTCTGTCTATAGGGAGAAGGAGCGACTCTTTAAGAAAGTGAATATTAAAAACACTTTACCGAGAATAGTTACTCCAAGTTTGGAGTTGTAGTCTCCCTCAGCCTGTGATTAACAATGTGACACTTCAGGTTCATGTTACTATAGGATACTAAAAAGAAACATTAAAGGTCCCTAAAAAGATTAATGTCAGACTCGTAAGAGATGAGCAGAAGGGAGAAACATGCCTGGACACGGGACCATCTCCCAATAGAAGATTTCCAACCAACAATTGCATTAGTCACCACTGCATTTTCCTGTGCAACAGTCACCGAAGAGTCAATCACGAGAGACTATTACCCCTTTTGCAAGTCTTTGATATACAAAGACATACCATGATCTCAACGTCGTCAAGGATGATACAGCTGATAAGCCTGACACCAGGCCCAACACGAGCATTTGCAGAGATTGATACGTTGGGACCAATCTGTTAAATAGACCAAACAGAATGTCTTTGTTTATGATAGAAGTGGGATAATAAGAAGTTGATTCAACAAGGGGGACACAACCAGAGGGAACTTACCTTTGCAGTTGGGTGTACTTTTGCAGAAGGATGTATGTAGACATCACCAATCACTATGGCAGTCTTTGTTCCATCACCACTAGCCAACACTTGGGGAGAAGTCAACCGGAACTGGGAAAGATAGAGTCCTGAGCACCTCAGTGACATCCTGCTCAAAAGTCAACCAATAAGTAAGAGACATAAACACTTGATTCCCTCCTTGCAGCTTAAAAGAAATGAGACAAGGCAAAAGGCATACCCAGGAGATTTGATTTGCTCCCAGAAATCCATAGTCTCGTAAGTGTATAGCTGTTTCTTCCCAGCTAGAGGTGAAAGGATGTCTTGATCCAGTCTTACAAAATCTGCTGGGATCCTATTTTAAAGAAGTGAAAACATATGATCTTAAGAAGACGATTCAATTCAAAGACTATGAAGTTATGCATGAAGAAACAGGCAGACCAACCTTGTTGGCGGTTGAAGAGCTTCAACGCTGGAAACACGTCTCAGAGTTGCTAAGACAAAAACAAACGGGAACAAGAATGAGAGGGACTTCGAAGATGTATGTTTTGATGCATAGTACGAAGAGAAGAAAGCACAAACTATGTTGTAAGATCTTTGTTACTGCTTTTACCTGTATCTTTCCTTTGAGAGGAAACATCTCTTATGGCAGTGAAAATGTCAGGAGTAAATACATAAACACCGCAGTTAATACGGTCACTGACCTGAGTTTACCAAGATTGAAAAACGTTAGAATCAAATCTTGAGGATGCTTCTGAGTCATCTCAGTGATATGTACATACAAAAGTTTCAGGTTTCTCAGTGTAATGAAGCAGCTCATTAGTAACTGGATCTGCAACCAGTTCTCCAAATTGGCTTGCTGATTCAGGAGAGACCTAGAAAACAAAACACAGAAAGCAAACTTCGATAAAATCCACCAGAAACAAAAAACAAGACTAAACTTATTGTCCAGCCGCATACCTTGATCACAAGAAGAGTTCCAATTCCACCATATTTCCTATGAGCCTCTGTGTAGTAGAAGTATCAAGAGTAAGAAAGATCTTCAAAACCAAGAGATGAATCTGCGGCTTAGAAGAAAAAGTAGATACCGAGCATTTCAGGCAAGGGGAAACTGCAGCAAACATCACAGTTAAGCAGGAAGATGTGAGACTGCAAGGAAGTAAACACAAGAAGTCAGATCTAAAGAAGAAACACTTAGTTCATAAGACAGTTTAGAAGATGACTGGTTCAGTATAGTTATAAGGTCTTTGGAGACTAACCGGGTCATCTTCCATGATTAGATTTCTAAAGTGATACAGCCCACCAGCTGAACCATGTGGCTTGTCTTCTCTCAGATATCTAATATGCAGAAACCCAAAACAAAAACAGAGAACAAAGATCAGAGGCTACATAAATGAGGCATACTGATACTTGAGATGCAATAAAGAGGAAAGGTTTTATCAAACCTGACGGGAACTTTGAGTTCATTGGAAATGGCAGAGACATAAAGTGCAAACTCCCTTTCCTCATAGAAACCAACAAGATAGATTTGAGCTAAGTTTGGAATCTGCAGACAACAAAAGATTTGAGCATTGGTGTCAAGATGAAACCAGGGGGTGGAGTCGAGATATACCCTTTTACAAGCTGAAATGGGATGATGCACCATAGGTTGTCCGGCAATAGGAAACAGAGGCTTTGGAATATTCAGGGACAATGGTCGAAATCGAGTACCTGTGGTGGATCCCAAGATTCGAACAGAATCAGAAACACATAAACTATTCAGACCAGTACAACAAAGAAACGCATTCTCAAACAACAAATCCAAATCAAACGGTTCTGTTTAAGATCAAAGGAGATTTCCCAGGCATATGCTATTGTGAAAGAAGGAAACAAAAGCAAACATTATTAAGCGGTTACCTTTGGTTGGACCACCGACCATGATCACAGCCACCACTTTCTCCTCCATTGAGCTCCCCATTTGTTTTTTTTCAAAATTCAGACAAGAAGGAATCCCCAAAACCTCAGAGTTCTTTCTTACACACTACTATCACCAAAGTTCTATACAAAGCAGGAAATGGGCACCGACAAGATGAGAATTCAGACAAAAACAACAAAAGATCTAATGGTCGGGAGAATTTGACAAAGAAAGGAAAGGTTTTTGAGAAGATCTAGTCGGAAGTGTCACTAGTAAGCAAGCTGTGGTTATCACGAGATCTAAGGATAGCTTTTGTATGTATTGTTATGGTGATGGGTCCAAGTCACACTCACCATTCCTTTCAAAGGATAAGCACCCCCACTCACACCTCTCTCTGTCTCTCTCTCTCTCTCTTCTTTATCCTTTTACCTTCCCCTTTCAGATTTGTTGTCCATTTTTATCAGAGAACAATTTCATTAGTCGCTTTTTCTAAGCAAATACTCGACTTTGAATTAAATGCCATGTGAGTTTCAAACTTTAATGTTTCTTGAAGGTGACATAAAACGGGTGCATGTTCTTGATATTGCTGCACCAGATCCACCAAAATGATACCCTCAATGCCTAACCTTTTAGAACAACAAACGAATCACCAAAGCTGACTTTATTCATTGTCTTTAATTATACTCGAAAGGTTCACACATAGACAGACTGATAAAAAAGCACACAGATTGACACAGACAGGATTTGGATACTCGTTTTCATGACAGCGTATTCATCAGTACTTAGCATGGGGGTTTGTACCATCCCCATGGGTCGTTTGATGTGTAGAGAGTCACTTGCTTCACACTCAAGTAGTTATCAAGTCCCCTGGACAAACACACACAAGAAACCAACCAAAACCAAGACTTGTTCAGTACAACAAGCCATCAAGTCCTTAACAGAAAGACTCGTGTGTCATAACAGAATAAAGAAGTATGTACCATTCTCCTAATTCGCGTCCAAACCCACTGCGTTTGACTCCACCCCATGGCGCTTGAGTAAAGCAAGGCTGTGAGCAGTTAATCCACACAATCCCAGCTTCAAAAGCCTAACAAAGTAGAACCGAGTATTGATATTGTGTTACTAGACGGTATTGTAAGAGACTAAAAAGGAATCTGAAAATGGTATAAGAACCAGGCACTACTAACCTGGCTTACACGGTCACATCTTTCCGCATCATTAGATATCACTGCAGCTCCTAATCCGTAACTATCATTTATCAAAAAAATATTTTCAGGTCACAAAAGATCTTAATTAAGAAAGAAGATTAGAATACCAGTGCAACGGATAGGCTATGATCAAATAAACATGATCTTACTGGGAATCATTTGCTAGCTCAATTGCCTCATCCTCACTGGAAAATGTTTTCACGCAAAGAACAGGCCCGAAAACTTCTTCTCTCCAAATTTGCATTGAAGTGGTTACATCAGTTATGATGGTTGGTTCAATGAAGAAACCCTTTTTCAGATGCTGTGAGATATAAATGTGATATAGAGGTCATCATCATAGCCTGGAAGAAACTGCAACATGGATAGGAAATAAAGGGGAGATATAGTAATACCTCAGGTCGGGAACCACCATGCAAAATCGTTGCGCCTTCACTTTTAGCCGTTGAGATAAACTTCAAAATATTCTCGTACTGCAACATTCACATTTGTCAGCTCATTCAGATCATATGATCACAGAAGTTTAAGTACATCTAATAAGTAAGAACATAACAATCCTAATGAAACATGATAAGGTCTTTACCTGTCTTTCGCTGACAACAGGACCAAGCCTGCATCCTTCTTCCAAGGGGTCAGAGATTTTAATGTTCTTGCTCCATTTGATAAGCTTTTCCATGAATTCAGATGCGATGTTTTCCTGCGATTCAAAATATAAATAAATGTGATAAGACATATTCAACATAAATTTCAAAGGATCTGCAATTATATCCAGCAGTGACTTATTCCTGTTGTTAATGACCACCCAAAAGGTTTTGAACTGAGATAAATATCATTGCCATGGACCTCTAAGGAAACATATTACTGTATAGCTTGGACTATTCACCTCTTGAGCTACGGCATGTCGTTCAGGTTCACACAAAAAGCAAGCAGAAGATAATGAAACACATGGTTGGCACTTACATGAACAAGAAGGCGGGAAGTTGCACTGCAGATCTGACCATTTGTCCAGAAGCAACCGAAGAGAGCCCATTCAGCAGCTATTCAGATCATTGGCAGGCGTCAAAAACATACAAAGCTTTCATTTAAAAGCTTTACCAGATCCGAGTCATGTCTACAGATCATAAAAGCAATCTATATCAATACAGTTAAATTACTTTTCGTGACACTCACCTTTATCAAGATCAACGTCATCAAACACAATGAGCGGGCTCTTCCCACCCAGTTCCATAGAAACGGGCTGCAACAAGGCCATGACAATTGTGTCATAACATTGTTCGATGAAACAAAGAAGAACAAAATAAAAATATAGCACAATTTGCAAACTTGAATTACCTTTACCAACTGAGCAGCAGCTGTCATGACCTTGCTTCCCGTGGCAAAGCTTCCGGTAAACGCAATCTGCCAAGCTGTAGTTAGTAGTCAAATTGTATTATGTTTAATGTGTGTCTCAAAGACCAATACCTTGTCCACACTGGGGTGTGAAGCCAAAGGAGCACCAGCTTCCGAACCGTATCCAGTAAGAACGTTGAGGACACCAGGAGGAAGACCAACTTCTCGACAGATATCAGCAAGCTCCAAACAAGTGCTGAAGTTAAAAACATATATAATACAAATGAGAAGTCAAAGAAGGACCAAATGAGAAACCTAATAACGAAAAAGACAATAATTTAAAGTTACTTACACTGATGCCAACTCTGATGGCTTGAGAACCGCAGTACACCCTGCAGCAAGTGAAGGAGCCACCTTCCAAACAGCCATCAGAAGTGGGTAATTCCTACAACATCAAACCAAGTTTAAGAGCCATATGTGTCACAAACCCACCAAAAAGGAAACTAATAGTTACTGATTGTAGTTACCATGGTGTGATGAGACCCACAACTCCCAGAGGTTGCTTGAGAACATAACTCTTAAAACTCTCCATAGGAAGCGAAACCGGCGCTTTCTGCTTAGCATCTAATGCTTCAGCAAGGTCAGCATAAAACTCAAAACATCCAGCAACATCCTCCTGCAACACCACCAAACAAAACCAACATCAAGATCAAAAAAAACCGTAAAGAAAAACCCCGACTTTAACCCAAAAAAGAGGGCAAAAGAGTACCATATCCCAGACAGCTTCATCCAATGGTTTACCACAATCAAGCGCCTCAAGCGTTGCCAGCTGCGACTTCCTTTCAGTCACCTAAACACAACAGAAACGTCACATAAAACAAAAAACAGATTAAAGATCTGAACAAAAAAAAAACTAAGGCTTAAAGACATCTTAAGCAGTACTCTAAAAATCGGTCTACTCCATCTTGAAAGATTTTCTAAAACAATTTTAAAAAAAAATCAGTTTAGAGGCGTTAGTACTCTACAAAACTAAGATTTATTGAACACTGATCTCAACATACCTTAGCAGCAATAGCGCGTAGATACTTAGCACGAACAGCTCCTGGTGCTTTAGCCCAATCTTTCCCTTTATTCCTCGAGAAGGCCCTTCGAGCAGCGTTGACTGCAACCTCCACATCCTCCTTTGTAGCCGCAGGGATATCACCTAACTCACACAATACACATCACGAGATTCAGTCAACAAGACGGATCTATCTCGAGCGTGGAACCAATAGATCGGAACTTAGGGTTTGTTACCAATGACATCTTGGGTAGCTGGATTGACGATGTCGATGCGTTTCTTCAAGATTGGCTCTCTCCATTCGCCGTCGATGAATAGCTGACGAGTAGGCATCGGAATCGCCATTTTCTGTTAGCTGAATCTGCAGCTTCTCTTCTCGTTCGTCCACTCGAAGTTGATGATGCTCTCTCTCACTTGCACGAACTTCTATATATATTTATTTTGTGTAGGGATACGTCTCCTCTCTTGTGGTCCTGACACATGACTTGGTTCATCTTCACTCAAACTTTCTATTTTTTAATTCAGATTTGGTAGTGACAGAGCATTAAACAAGCACTATAATTAGAAGTTAATGACCAGTGCGCAATTAAGAGATTATATTTTAAAATTAGTAGTAACATGTTCTTACAAGATTTGTTTTTTTTTTTAATTAGATCAAATAATTCTGAGTTTTGATTTGGGTATGTGCCATTAATTTGTCTTTTAATTGTTGCTGCTTTGTCACTTGTCAGAAGTTTCTATTTTCTTCTAATGATAAATCAACTTTCTTATAAAGTTGTTACTACCTTATTTCAGTTTGTTACCATGTCTCTATTTGGATTTTGTCTTGTTGCTGATTGTTTAGCTGTAATAATACTTAATATTTTTAAATGCTTATCTATTCTGTGTAATGCCCAAGTCTCAAATCAAAACGAGAGAGCTTCAGAGGTTTGCTAAATGATCTAAGAAGATGTTTAATTTAAATCACAAAAGCTGAGCTGCAATTGATTAAAGCTAACTAGTAATATTTGTTTTATTAAAGACTATCCTTTTTAAGGAATTCAAGGCATGTGGTTTGGTTTAACTTTTTTTTTTCCTTTTGGTTTGGTTTGGTTTGGTTTGGTTTGGTTTAACTTCTTTTTTTGGTAAAAGTTTGGATAACTTTGCTTAGTGGAGTCTTGTGTTTCCTTCTTTCTCGACTCCTCAGACATTGAAACAACATATATGACCTAACCTGTCTTCACTCTGAGTTTCGTGTTCAAAAAAGTAACCTAACCTATTAGTGTAGATGTAGTTATCAGTGGCGAAGCTACATGGAGTAAGAGAGACCCACCATAATTCACTGTAATTTTTGTAAGATGTTAATGATATCTGTGTTGATATATTATAATTATGCTAATAGTTTTCATTTGTTCTCCCATGTTAGAGCAATTTCTAGATCCATCAATGGTAGTGACAAAGCCAATCACTGATGTTTAACTTGAAGCTCTCAAGTTATTTAGAAGAGAGTGCAGCAACTCCCCCATAATTAGGCCGATGGAACTGGACAATTGTTTATTTACAATGAAGTTGATGATTCTCTCTCTCTCACTTGTATGCAATTCTATATATGTTTGACTAGGATGAGGCCATATCTATTGTTTAGACACATGCCTTAATTATTTTCACTACAAAGGTTTGATTGGTTATTAGTGGAGTAACTTAGAGTAATTAAAGAAAAAGGAATGATAGAAAAGATAATAGAGAACAGAAAAAGGTGAATCCAGTGCAATATTTTACTCTACCAAACAAAAAGCAAAAAGCACAATTATTTTACTCTAGCAAACAAAAAGTAAATATGTTTATACAAAAAAAAAGACTACTTTTGGAACTCAAGCCTCAAGGAATGTGGTTTAGTTGAGTCTTGTGTTTGCTTCTTTCATTGACTTCTGAGACATTGAAACAACATATATACAGAAGCTTTTTTAGTTAGTGCCTGCATAAAACTTCATGAGGAGCAGTACTGCAGTAATCAATAGACATAAATTGTGTGTACTTATGTGGTTCAGAGTGATCCAATCTAAGTTCTTAACGCCAAAAACAGAGTGCCAAATCAATTCGGACTTGAACAATCTTTCAGTCTTTTGTCCAAATGTTGTGAACTGTACAGAAGAAGTTCTCACTAATTAATATCACAACTTTTCTTCTCCTTTCTTAGATTGGATAACTTTTAGATTCTAGGTCCATATGTAGTCTACTTGAAGACATGACTGGATCTGGCCACAACCCAGTAAAACATTGTTTTTGACCTCTAATTTTTTTTTGAAAATTATATGTATAACAATATAGGGCATCAAATTAGAAGAAAAAAAATATTAAAATTCTTAATTAATATCTATTGTCCCCAAAAAATCGATTTGACAAAGATCGAGATCATTGGATTTTAAACTAGTTTGGGTTTGGCTGCTGGTAAGAGTCAAGCCCAAGACCTAGTCATGTTCCTACCAAGGCTTCATAAGGTCAACCAGTAGAATAACCATTACAGGGTTACTCATTATCATTTGGTTTTAAAATGAAGCCAGCATCAACAATTATAGCATTATGTTTCATATATTATTATCAATATAGTTTTGCTCTCAGTCTAGCTCTTTGCTATTCTTCTCCTACTTTCCCATGCTACAATTTGCAATATGATTTTAACACGAAAAGGTTAAAGAAAAAAATGTATCTTTTTTGTCAACATTGCTTTTTATAAAAGGTTAACAGTATAAAAAGATTCAAATGCCCAATAAAACATTTAAAAGCTCAGTACAAAACTTAAGATAACTATTATACAAAGCATTACATCGTATAATACATGTGGTAAGGAAAATGTTAGTCTTTGGGCGGTGAGAAGATTCCCGAGAAATTTAGTTATGCTTACCGGCACTCCGATCAACTTTCTGATATATATGTACCATGTTGGTATTGGGGGTGGCCATGGAGGACATGTTGATCAGGGTGAGGGTGGCAGTGGAGGACATGATCCAGTTAAATCAGAGCAACATGGAGGACCTAATGATCATGAAAATGATGATCATGGAGGATGACATGATGATCATGAAAATGATCATAAAAATGAAAATGATGTTGTCTTTGACGATCCAGTTGAACCGGAGCAACATGGAGGACCTGTTAATCACGACCATGGAGAAGCCCGACAAACGAATAAAAAAAGAGGAAGAAATGTGGATTTGAATTTTGGAGTTTCTAAAAGAACAAAACGCAAAGAATATGTTTCCATTCAAGGTTATCAGAATCATGAGGATCCACATCATGATCATTATCATAAGAATCAGAAACATGATCAACAACATGCAAAATATCATAATGATGCTCAAGAAGATCTTCAAAATCAGATCAGAAATAAGAGGACCAGGAAGAGGATCAGGAACAAGAGGATCAACTCGGAAAAACTCATTTACCTCAAAGTCGAGAATTAAGACCTCATGTACATCGGCTACCAAAGCTTCACTATGAACCATGGCATATACTTTGGTCCAGAAGAAGGTGTGGGGAAGAAGCTGCTGAACAAGCTGAAACTGCTTAACAAGCTGAAACTGCTGAACAAGCTGAAGTTGTTGCACAAGTTGAAGCTGCTGCACAAGCTCTGCACCCGATGATGATCATGAGGACTTCTTTCGTGATGATTCAAGTAATAGATCCAGAACTGGAGTAGAAGATCAAGAACTGGATCTATGGCTTGTTTAGTGTCTCATTTTCAAATTTACTATTACCTCCTTTGTTATAGAGAAAATTTTTGTTTCAAAATAAGTGTCGTTTTATAATTTCAATGCAAAATTTATTAATTTTATATACTATTTCATTTTTATTGGTTGAAATATAGTTAATTGTATAGGTTATCGTGTTTTTATCTAGAAAATATGTAAAATTAGATGTTTTCTTAATCTGTGTGCACAAATTTAAAACGACAAGTAAAGTGAAACGAAAGGAGTATATACTAGTTGAATGTTAAACATGTTATTGGTATTTAAAAAAAAAAACAACTTGTCTAAAACAAATACAGATAATGTTTTTGATTGGTGACATGTGTTAGAGTTGATTAAGTTTGAGATAAGAGAATAACTCAAAAATGTTACCAATTATGAATATGTTTCAATTTCCTGAATGAATGTTTGAGTTGTAAGGGCATCTCCAATGAATACTATTTACTCTAAATATAGAGTAAAAAACAACATTCCTCTATATATCACATTATAATAAAGTAATTATATTATAGTGTGAACCATTGAACCAAATTCAACTATATAATAGAATTACTCTATTTTAGAGTAAGATATAAGGGAAAAATAGATTTCATTGGAGATGGCCTAACGTGTTATACATGTTACAATTTCGAGTTATCTCTTCAGAAAATTAATAACTCTAAGTATTAACTCAACATCAACAAAATTCAATGTATTAGAAGTTGAGGTATTACTTTTTTTGGTTTTGTGTTAGTTATCCCACGTTACTTTTGGTTTCTTAACAAAAAAAAATTAATATACCAAATGATTGTCTCACGTTTAGATTTTGTCAATTCATAAAATATTTTAAAAAAATATATATACCTATTTACTCAGCAGTCAAAAATGTTTATAAGCCTTTATTTCCATTTGATTTACTTAAACAAAATTGTTTATGCAGTTTTAATTGCTAATTTAAGTTGGTAAATAAACCAAAATTATTCATATAGGTTATTTTTGTTAGAATATACACAAAGTATATTTTCAATCATAATTTAATTATTTAATCCACTATATTTTATTTTTTAATCCATTTTATAGAATTTTATAGTAAATATTACTATTATTATTGTGGTCTTAATTTTTAAAAATAATATATACTGCAACTTATACCTCAAAAATGTTACTAGACAATAAGTTTTTAAAAGGTAGTAACTCATATTCTTACAGTAAACTCACTATGTAAATCTACAGTTTCTCGAATTATAACTTTTAGTGTAATGCAACTCTAATTCATCAGCCATCGTAGCCAAAACGTGATCAGATAATGGAAAAAGACAAGTGGAATAAAATCACGTGGAAAACAAGGAACAGAAGAGATCAAAACAGTCTCAGTCTTCCCGCGTAATCCACTTAGAATCCGCCATGTGTACCTTCTTCACGCGCCAGTCAGCGTTGATCTCTTACCTCCACTTTCCACTTCACTCCTCAAGTCCATCGTCTATAAAAACCCACACAGCCGCAAATTCGAATCAAAGCAGATAACAGAAACAACAGCAAACTAAAACAAAGAGAGAAATCTCGAACCGGAACAGATTCAAATTCAAAACCAAACCAAACCAAACCGGGTGTGTGCAATGGCGAAGAAAGCGATGAAGGAGGAGGAAGAGAATCGAAACTCGTCGATGCAGTCAAAGTACAGAGGCGTGAGGAAACGTAAATGGGGCAAATGGGTGTCGGAGATCAGACTTCCACACAGCAGAGAACGCATCTGGTTAGGCTCTTACGACACTCCCGAGAAGGCGGCGCGTGCCTTCGACGCCGCTCAGTTTTGTCTCCGTGGCGGCGATTCCGATTTCAATTTCCCCGATAATCCACCGTCGATCTCCGGCGGAAGGTCCTTGACGCCTCCGGAGATTCGAGAAGCTGCTGCTCGATTCGCCAACGCTCAGGATGATAAAATCATTGAAGAATCGGGTTTGTCGGAAATCCGACCGGAGTCTCCTTCAACCTCTGTGTCTGAAGTGGTTACGTCGTCGGCGACAACGCTGGAGTGTGATATGTCGTTCTTTCCTGATGATTTCGAGATATTTCCAGGGTTTGATGACTTGTCCGACGGCTTCTCCGGTGATCGATTTACAGAGATTTTACCAATTGAAGATTACGGAGAAGAGATTTTAGATGGATCTTTTTTTCTTTGGGACTTTTAAATATCCAAAGATTAAAAAATATTGTAAAGGGCAAGTTGTGGTTTCTTCGGGCCATGGAGTAATCTGGAGGTTTTTGTATTACGGAGCTCCAACGACCCGGAAACTTGATTCGTTTCGGATTCTATAATTTGATGACGTGGATGATCATTCTTCATATCATTCCTTCATTTGTTTTTCATTTTTTGTTATTAATTAAAATCTTTGGATAAATAACAAATAAATGTTTTAGTTTCGTTGTCAATTTCTTCAATTTTCTTTATTGTTCCGAAGAATATCCTTCGCATACAATATTTGTTGGTTGAGAATATATTATTATTCGGCCCAAAATATTATAGTTGGGCCTAGATCTTTAATCATTTTGTGCAGTTCAATTTTTTAAGTGGTTCTCGTGTTTTGCAGGTCCCATTATCTTCCTCAGCATTATCATTAATGAAAACTACAATTTCAACATCAATAATTAAAGAAAAATAGGACAGGAATTAATTAACTAAAGAAAAATAAAGAAAAATAGGACAGAAATTAATTAAGAGAAATTTTCAAAAATATCAATTTCTTTTTACCACTTTTCAAAAATACCTTAATCACTTTTACTCTTGTTTTTGAAGAGAAAAAATACACTTATAACATTTGGGTTAATTAATCTAATAATTAAAGTTTAGAGTCAAAGGATGGTATAGGGTGGAGGTAGGATTTAGGAATGTAAAATTTAGGATTCTAATTAATTTTTTTAAAAATTATCTCTTAAAAAAAATGATATTTTTTAAAATATCTTTTTAATGATGATAAAAATAAAAAGTAATAAAAAAAATGGTAAACTTGAAATTTTCCCATTAATTAACTAAAGAAGAGAAACGGATGATTAACAAATGTAAGTCGAGAAAATAACCAGGAAAGTTTTATTTACGGAAACAACAAAAGAAAGTTGGGGCCTGGGGGATAAGATTCCACAATCATTTTCATATTGCCACCTAATATTCGGCTTAAATTAACAAAAAAAAAAGCAATCACTTTCAGAAAAAGTAAAACCACTATCTAAAATAATAATCTATGTGCTAACAAATCAATCCATATCTAAAAAACAGATGAATTGGTCTATAGGTATAAAATGCAGTGGTTTAAAAATAGAGCTACATTACATAAACAAATAAAATTATGTATATCAGGTACATTCCATCACATAATATATAATTTTCCCTAAGAAAAAGTCTTGGATTCCTAAGAATAAAAATAAATATCAGAAATGGACATATGAATCTTGATAAAAAGTGGGTCCTAATGTCCTACTCACCAATGAAAAATAATCATTTTCTAAAATAAAATAAAGAAATTCTGAGCCTGCTCATTTCAATAATGGTGTAAATTAATACTATGTCGATCAAAGTAACCAAACAAGATAAATAAATCCAAAATACAAATAATAATAAATAATGATTATTAAAAAAATGGTGGGCCGTTCTATATACTTCAATCATTGATCATCTCACATAAAATTCCAAAACTTCAAAGGAAACTAGTGAGCTCAAGAAAGTCTCTCTACCTTTCTCCATCTTTCTCTTCTTCATTTAGATTCTTTCCTATAAGCTTGCGTTTCTTGATTCTTGATATTATGATACTAACCAAGAAACCTCACCTAATGCTCCGAAAGTTATCGGAGATGTTGATTCCGGGAAGAAGATCTGCTACCAAACCGGAAGATTCCTCGGCGAGTCCAAGAAGCCCATTAGACATGAAATTTCCCTCGCCGGTTAACTCCAAACGGTACGGTTCTGGTGGTATCGGTTTAGGTATCGTCGCTGCGTTGGAGGAAGGTAACACTGGGAGTAACCGGTACGAACCGGTTTGCTACTCCGGGAGATTCCGGTCCCCTGAGATTGATCTGTCGGATGAGGAATACACTTACGTGACGAGCCCTGGTGGGCCGACCAAAGTGTATTACAGCGACGATGGGTTTGAAGTGTTTGAAAATGGGTCGGAGTACGATGATCGGAGGAAGCATAAACCGTTGGTTGAACCACCGGTTATTAAGAGACAGTTTGTTAGGGATGAGGCAGAGTTTCTGAGCTCGTGTTGCTTGTGTAAGAAGAGACTTCAAGGCAAAGACATATACATGTACAAGTAAGTGTATCTTCGATTTTTTGTAACAAAATTTACACTTTCTTAAAATTAATTAATTAAATTATTTTTTTGCTTAAACTTTGTGCAATATTAATTTTCTTTTTGGGGTTGTGTGCAGAGGAGAGATGGGATTCTGCAGTGCAGAGTGCAGATCAGTGCAGATAATGCAGGACGAACAAAATGAGAAATGTAAATCCCAAGTCTTGGGAAACGTCGACGTTTTGAGCTCTCCTTGTGCCGGCGAGGAGAGTTTCTCCGCCGGGATATTCATATTTTAGGATGAGCACAATAATAATTCGAAGAGAAGCACATTAATTAACATAAAAAAGTGGTCATGATTCAATAGTACCTTAAAAGAAAAAATATAAGAAAAGAAAAAAAAAGATTGAAATTTTTGGTTAGGTTAAAAGCAACTTGTATAGAAGCTTTGCTTTTGGTTTTGATTAAGGTTTATATGTTTTAAAATAAATCAATAAAAATGTTTGTTGGATCATAGATTAAGTATATGTACAGATTACCCAATCTTCACAAATTACTTGTATATATAATCTTTTAATCAACTAAAAATGTATGATTGCACAAGACTCGTGTTTATAACTTTGTGACTAGAAGACCTGAATAATTATACAATGACTCGTGTCAAATATACAAATGCCTCGATCTTCTTCCCGGAACTAACATCTCCGATAACTTTCGGATCATTAGATGAGGTCTCTTGCTTAGTATCATAATCAAGATTCAAGAAACGCACGCTTATAGGAAATAATTTGATTAAATGTTTTTAGCAAAAAAAAAAAAAGAATAGAATAAATGTAAAAAGAAATACAAATTCCTATGGGTTTACTTCTAGTTTGTTTGTAAGAAAATAATTACATATCAAAGTTACAACTTACAATTACCTCTAGAATCTAACAATGTATTTCAGTCTTTACATGAAAATTTCGTCTATATTCTCATTTTCACTTTCATCTTAACTTTAACTCAATATAGCTTTGAAGAAAATTAAATATCGCGTCCTGTCTGTCAGATTCAAGTTGATGACGAAAGTAAACTAACCTTTTAATAATATAAAGACATGAAGAAACAACATAATAACTTTTTCATCATTCTGATTCATAGTGCAATTAATCCATATGGCCCCCTTCGTTGTGCAACTTGTTGAATCTGGGCCCCGTCACAAAATTAAAGAATGATTCTGAACCTATGTTGATAAGATGAAGTCGGGCCCGATCCTGCTCGATGCAACGTTTTGTTTGGTTCGTTCAAAACATTTGTTCAACACAGAACCAATAAGCTATCGCCAGCCAGAGTTCCCATGGCCTACCAAGCCTGCTCTGATCTAATCCACTACTGATCTACATAAATTTCATAAAGCTAAAAACAATATTATATCATTTCTAAGGTAATCCTTTATTTTTCATAAAAGATAGAAGAATTCTATAATCAAAATGACTTTTATTTTTAATACATTTTTAAAAAGCCATTCTAAAAATATAAGTAAATCTTTTTTTCTTCCACTATAAAGGAAAAGTAGCAATATGTGTTTTGAAAAAGAAATAGAAATGTGTTAAATATATTGGTTTCTAAATAATATATAAATATAAAAAAGGATTGGAGACATTTAGTACTTCTGAGATATTTTCTTTTATTTTATACCAAAATACTCTCGTTTGTACACTTTTTAAAAATTGTCAAACCTAAAACACTAGTAGTAACCAATAGGTTCAAAAGTCTCAATCTAAACCTATACGTAAATGAGTGATAGTTTGAAAAATAATCTTTTATCTTTTCAGATATTTCCATATTTTCAAGAGAAGATGATTTTTTCGTTTGGAATCCTTTTCTGGTGAGCTGAATTCAGTGATTTAATTAATTTTTACGAAGATAAGCAAAAAGATGTGTAATTCCCCTATATATCACAAAAATATTTTTATCCCAAATAATCAATTATTGATAAAATATAATACTATTGGTTATAGTAAAAGTATAATAATACTAATATATAAAATATTTAATACAAATTAAATAAATATTTTAAAATATTTATATATTGTTGATTAATTTGAAGATATTTTAAACATATGAAAGGAATCATACTAATCCGTAAGAATAGGTGCAGTTTATAGATAGACCCTTTATCCGGATATTGAAATGGGGTGAAAGCAAGAGTCAATATCTGTGTAGGGTGTCTAGATAAAATGTCATTTAGCATGTGAATTTAAAATAAAAATAAAGATTCTTACTCTAAATTTATTTCATAAATTCTATAGCTTAGATTTTAAATCTAATTTCTAACATTTAAATGCCAACCCTAAAAATCTAAACATTAATTCTTAATTCTTTGACCATATGAATATATGTGTGTTTTATATCATTCAGTAAATGTTAGTTTGTCAATTATTGTTGTATGTTATTTTTCCAAAAAAAAAAGTTAGTGATATTTTAACGTATTTCTCAAAAAGAACACTTATACTAATTAAACTGCATAGATGATCTGAAGGCCACAAAAAAAAAAAAAACAGGACTGGTGTTTCTTACAAAAGTTGCAAATGTTGACATCGGCAGAGGAAAGGTTTATGACAACGAGAAAACTATAATAATACATTCAAACAGACACCTGAGTTATTGGTGCATTAAACAAACAAAACTACTATGCGTGAGACAAATTTATTTTATAAAAAAAATGAATACGAACTTCATAGCCAGGCTGTGTTTAGGCTTCAGTTGAACCTCCTTTCTGGTACGGTGCCTTTGATGTAATCCTGTTAAGAGGTTACGAGTTGGATATTTTAGAAACTTGCTTTAAAAACAAGTCAAATAGTGGAGTAATGTAACATAAGATGTTTTCACAAAAAATGCATTTACCTATCCTTTCTCTTCTCTAGGAATCGATGAAGTGAAGCTCTTCTAGCAATTGGGAGTTCTACAAATCAATAAGAAAGTTAGACAAATATGTTAAGCCAAAAGGCCAGAGACTGAAACAAAGTTTGGCCTGGTAAAAAACTCACCAGAAGCTAAGGAGGACGTGTTGGTCTGGATTGGCTCTTGAGCTACCGTTTTTTCAGGACTAGGAACTAGCCTTGGGATAGAAGCAATCTCTTTTTGATTCTTGGCTAAGTTTTTAGTATAAGCACTGTGCTTATTGTTGAACTCAGCTGTGAAGCTTTTGGCACTTCTTTTGTTAGCCAAGTCAATGACTTGTTTGGCTTTATCAGCAGGAAAATCATCAAACACCATAACTTGACCGCCGTATAATATGGTCAATGGAGCAGATTGAGACTCTTGCTTCACATATCTGTTCAAGTTCAAAAGACAGCCCACAAAAAAATAGTCAACTCTAGAATAATCAGAAAATGTTATATCACTATTGAAAGATAACAAAACATACTTGGCCTCTTTGATCTTCTCGACCTCTTCCTTGGCCTTAAAGGAAGAAGATAAGCTTGATTGCCAAGGAAACATATCATTCTTTGGCTTAACGTCGTGAGCAGCTTTAGAATCGATTCCTGAAGCTTCACAAAGGAACAGATTCATCATCATGATTTATACTTAAACTTCGGATTATGTTTCAACCAAAACCAAAGTAATATGATTTAGTTGCCGGTTAACATGTAACAAATATTCAGTTACTTGTTTCACAAGTCTTGATTTATCCGACTCCTACAAAAACCTAGAGAATCAAACAGATCTACTCATCTAGTTAGGAAGAGAGGTTTTGCTTACCATTAACGTCAGGCTTGCATGTCATAGCCAAGCTCAGATCTCCAAAGCTACCTTTCTCCTTGAGATAACGACTCAATCGACTACATGTTTGTGAGAAGCTAGGCTTCTCAGGTAACCTCCGACCAGAGAACTCCCAACACTCCGCAGGACTCGACATCGTTAAAGATCGTTCCAGATGTAAGAAAAAAATAGGAGCAGACGAATCTTCCTGCTTTCTTGAATTGCTTTAATGTCTTGTTCTCGAATATAAATATAACAATGAGACAATGACTATGAGAATCTTTATTACTTTCTTAGCTGGTTGCAGATACCAAAATAAATCAATAAAATAGTTATAATAATTATATAATAAAGAATATAAACACGTGTTAAAATTAAATGGGTTTTATATTAAAGGTAGGCAGTAGTGAGACAATCCTAAACATATTTTGCTATTTTTCTCTAAAATATAATAGTTCTTTTGCTATTTTTCTCTAAAATATAATAGCTGTAGAATTGAGGTAGAATCTATTCTAACATTTTCTTTAAACTAATATTTATTTATATTTAAAGTAAAAATAAAGAAATACTACTATATACTCTTTCAGCTAGAGATGAAAAAAAATTATATATCTTAAAGGAAAAATTAGAGATGATTTGTGATAGATTTACTTTTTAATACTATTCTCTCTATTTTATAGCAAATATCGCTTAAGATTATTTTTTTCTAATTTACTTTTATTTAAACAGAAATACTCTATGATAGTCTTACAAAAATTATTACAAAATAGCTTCCAAAGAAAAAAAATGACCAAAATAAATTTTATTAAAAATATAAAAATTTATTTATATCCATTGATTAAATAATATAAATTTAAGATTTAGAGATATAGGGTAAGTTTTGGGGTGAGTTTAACATTTTCAAAAATAAAAAAATAAATACTAAAAATATCAAAATTGAAAAACTTAAGACATTTTTAAAAAAAAATTGTAACAAAAACTTAAAAATAGTTATTTGAGAGAATAACTCTTTATTAAATATATTATCTGTATGGTTTGTTAATTAATAAATTGAAGATAAAATAAAACTAGAAAATTTATTTAATATTTTCAATAAAAATGTAAAATAATGTTAAATTTTGAAATGTATTTTTATAAAAAGGAGGGAGTATTTTTATCCCCACTCACGACATCTCAGTCCTTTTGTTGGGGTTTGAACCATTTTGTCCCTGAAGACATGAGAAAAAGGGAAAGAATAATTACTATTCAGTAAAATACTTATAAAGGACAAGAATAATAGTACGATCTGTGATGATGCAATGACAAATTGCATAAAACTTTTGAACTTACGACATGAACTAAAGATATATTGGCTAATCTCATCAAGCATGTAGTTGATTAGGACAACACGTAAAAGTGTCAACTTTGTTTTGAGAATTTGAGTCTAAAACATATTAAAAACATATCACACGAAACAAATGTTTTAATGGCAAATCCAAATTCTGCTACGTGTGCTCCTATCCAAGTTCTCTGGTACATCAGATCTTGATCCTAAGAAACTTAGCTTAGCTCTTGGCTGTGTTGATTCCCACCACAACATAACATGGGGAGTCCTTGTAAACACTGCACGGGATAATTACATGCTTTAAAACTCAGCTTCATCACTGTACAATGATGATTCATCAAAGAACAATGGATGTTAATGTCCCTTACAGCAAGTTATACAAACCAGGTCTGCAGAACAAGAAAACGACTTTTGCTTTCACTTGTAAGGAACAAAAATGATGCTGGAGTTATGGCCACCAAACCCGAATGAATTTGACAGGGCTGCTTTAATGTTCAACCTCTCCTTCTTAGGACCCACCAGCAAACTTGTATCCTGCTCCAGTTTCCATCACATTAAGTAGTATATTAAATCTCCAGCCAACAGTTTTCTTATGGACACATTAATAGTATGATCATCTTGGAACAACAAATAAAAAAAACTAATGTACCACTCCATTGTCTGGATTCTCGAGGTTGATATTTGGATGAACCCATCCTGTTCTTATTGCCTGTAGAAAACAACAGAAAATTAGCATGACAACAGGCAAAGATTCCACCCCATTTCCTTCCTTGTAGATTTATTGATGTGTTGTCTAATACAAAATGTGTTACCTGCACGGTTGCAACAGCTTCTACGGCCCCAGCAGCTCCCAGCAAGTGTCCGATCATAGATTTTGTGGAATTTACTTTTAGCTGCCAACATAGTGTGAAACCAAGTAAGGAAAGCAAAGAAAACTACCATGAAATTTTGTAACAACCCCTAATACACTGAACTTGAGGAGGCCTGGACAGATGAAAGCTACCTCAGGATTTTGGCCAAAGCAGTGAGCAAGGGCTTGGTACTCCTTAAGGTCCCCAGCTGGGGTTGAGGTTGCATGTGCATTTATGTAGTTTATCTGCTCCTTGGAAATGCCAGCATCAGCTAATGCTCTCTCAATACAGAGAATGACACCAGCCCCTGCGAATATAAGACATGTGACAATGACGATAACTCTAATAGACAAAAGGGTATTTAAAAACTTGCAGTTGATTAAACTACCATCAGGGCGAGGCTCGGTCATGTGGTAGGCATCACATGTGAAACTCCCACCAAGGAACTCTGCGTAGATAGTTGCTCCTCTTTTCTGCAAAAAAGTAAATCAGAATACATAAGCAATTTTGTTCATAGCAAGAATGAAATAAACTTGGACGCAAAGTTTCATTTGTGATTAAAGAACACATAGGAAACGAGGAAAGAGAACAAGAACGAATGAGCTTCTATTATATACCTTAGCATGCTCAAGTTCTTCCAAAAGCAGAACACCAGCTCCCTCTCCCATCACAAAACCATCTCGGTTCTGTTATGCAATCAAGACGAGGTTTACCATATTAGAAGACCATCCAAACACTACACACACGTTTCCTAATGGCAAATCTCGATACAGTGTTTCTAACACTATCCCAAGAAGAGAGGACAATAAACTGTTGAAACTTACGCTATCCCAGGGACGTGAAGCTTTTGTGGGATCGTTATTTCTTTGTGAAAGAGCCCGGCATGCAACAAAACCTCCCAACCCTGTTGCATATAGGTACACGTATAATAAGAAACATGTAGCTTAGGGTTCAAGAACAGAGAGAACAACATATTACAGGGAAATGAATATGCACCTATTGGAATAATCACTGCATCTGAGCCACCACAGAGCATAACATCCTGTAAGATTTGGTGGAAAGACAGACATAGTCCAATAAAAATAGAACAAGAAGAAGCCTACCAAACCGTTGAATTTCAAATTGGGTGGAGGATACTTACAGCTTCCCCTCTAATAATGTGGTTTGCTGAATTCAGAATGCAAAAGTTGCTTGTTGCACAAGCAGTTGAAATAGAATAGTTTGGCCCCATCCATCCCTAATAATACATGACCACAAAAGAAAGGTCAGTGCTGAATTTCTGGTGCTGATCCATACAATATTACATAACATACAAATCTAATCAGACCAGATCCATAGCAAGCATAGCAGAACCCATGTTTGTTGTTGCGAAAGGTACACAGAAAGGATTCATCTTCTTGTAAGAGATTTTCAGCGCTTCAATAGCATCGTTAAACACCTGTATCAATATAGATTGTTAGAGATGAAACCATTAGCATTAGATTTCCCAATATTTGGAAAACAATCAAGAATGTACACCTTCATGCCACCCATTGCAGAGCCAATCAGAACTCCACATTTGGCTTTGTCAAACTCAGCCATTACTTCCTCAGTTACACCACCATCAGCCAAAGCTTTCTTACCAGCTGTGAGAAGATAGAGCATGAACTTGTCCATCCTTTTAGAGAGTTTAGGAGCAACCCATCCTTCAGTTGAGAATGATTTGATCTCTCCCGCTATTCTCTTATCAAAGGTAAAAAACAAGGAAAGATATTCAAGTAAACTACAAAAGCAAATGGAGAAACTCAAAGCTACCAAGATAGCCTGATACAATATTTGCTTACCGTAGGGAACTCAGAACAATCAAAATTCTCAATATGGCTAATACCACTGTTGCCTTGTAGCAAATTCTCATAAAAGGTATTAGGGTCATGACCTAATGATGTTTCAACTCCCATGCCTGTCACCACAACGCGACGCTGCTCCAGTTTCTTGCTAACCGTGGCTTCCTTTTCCATACCCATCGCAACAGCCATGGCTCCACCTAAAAAACCATTAATGGTTGATGATAGATTAATTTAAAAACTAGCTACTATCCAGAAACCACATCTCAATGGCATTATACCAAATGGCAACTTCAGATTTTTAATATACATATATAGTTTCACTGCCACTTGTTCAGGTCTCCAAACTCTGTATTAGGCCTCACAAAGATGTGCTTATTCATATGACACATAAACACATTGAATCAAAATAAAATAAAATAAAATAAAGAATCCAACTTAACATAAACCCATAACAACATTGAACTGAGACTTGTGTAAGGAAACATAAAGGGAGAAACTTTACACACAAAAACAAAGAAAGAATCAAGCTTTGAGATTTGGAAGGGAAGAATGTGATACCTGAAGAACTAGTAGCTCGATTCAGTTTCCTCTGTTTACGATTCAGAGAAAGGCTATTCGATCCGAAGAGAGAAGAAGAGGCAAAGGCATTGCCTTTATCGTTGTTGTAGTGATTGCAAGAAGACACGAGGGCCTGTCTCCTTCGACGGCTCCGCCCAGGGGCTTGACGGGTATCAGCGCCGCCGTGAGAGAGGGACATGCAAGCAGCGACGAACCAGGTGCATAAGGGAGATGCGTAACAGGAAGACGCACCACCACCCACCATGGCAAGACAGAAGAAGAAGAAGACGACAAGAAGAGGAGAAGGCGAGAAAAGGGTGAAGAGAGAATCTAGCGGATTCACGAGAGATTTAAAGGAATGATTCGATCTCTCTTCTCTTCTCTCTTCTTCTCTCTCTTTCAGGATGCGTGGAGAGCGTAATGGAGGCTTAAAATCGTGCGTGGAGACGTCAAAAAACAAGCCTCCTCTTTTTAACAACAATACACACACAGAGATAGCGAGCCAGAGAGACAAACATATCGATGAGTGACCAGAATAAATTATTTTTATTCATTTATTTTTATTCTGAATATGGAAATATATGTTATAACTTTTTATATAAAATTAATGTTTGCAACTATATTGTTTTTATTTTGTTGAAAGTTGATATCTTTCAGAAAAACAGGAACAAATTAGTTTCCTGCTTATTAGTTCATTTTGTTTTCAAGTATACTAAAATATATAGCAAAAATTCATATATTGTAGAAGTAGTTTACACTTTTAAAATACACTCGATTCTAGAATAAATTAAATTATAACAAAGAAAAATTAGTAAAATAATTAAAAAAAATTAATAAAATAATTTAAAACTATTATAGTATATACTATCATAATAGGCTACTATGATAGTTTCAAATTAATTTACAAAAATTTCATAGACATTTTTCGTCTCACATAAATTTATAATAAACGGTTTAAGTTGTATTATATTTATGATAAACAATTTTTTTATCTTTAACAAGCGAAATTACATACTATAAAGAAGACCTCTAAAAAAATTAGTTTCAGTAATCTTATGTTTTCAAATAATCCAGCTCTTGATATAGTAAAACACTAATAAACCATTGGTCTATCACTAGTTTATGCACTTTTCTTTGAAGTTAATGAGAAATAAACTAAAAGTAATTGTGCATTTTGTGCAGCGAGATTCCAAATCATTCGTCCACCATTTCTTAAAACATACTCCTCTGTTTCATATTGTAAGTTGTTTTATCAAAAAATATTTGTTTCACAATATAAGAAGTTTTCAGATTTTAATGTACCTTTTACATTTATTGGATATCGTGTAACCAATTAAATAATGTTATCTTTTTTATAATTGGTTGAATTTATTGATTTAATGTCATTTTAAAAAAAAATAATAACTTTCTTAATATTCGTGTTTTTATCTAAAACTACTTATATTATGAAACGGAGGGGGGGAGTATCAATTAACAATAATGTGGATTCATAATCGTATGCATATACTTTACTTACAAACAGATTTGGTGACCTCGGTTTAATCGAAGGAAGGACACTTCGATACCAATATTTTTATTTTGTGTTACTCGTCGTATTATGGCAGCGAAAGTGTTGCAGGGAAGAGATAGCGATATGACAAAAGATACGCAACTGTATTAACTTATACTTCCATAGAAATATTCAAAAATACAAATATACATTAGGTGACGTACATACACTGGCACACACAACTTCAGTTGTTCACCAGAGAACCAAAAAAAGAAACTTTGAAGTGGTCCGGTGCTTGTAGTAGATCCAGAAAATAAAAAAAACATTGATAAAAGTCAAGATTTGAGACATCAGCTGAGCAGTTGACTATTAATAACGTAATAATTTCATTTGAAATAGACCCCTCGAAATCATTAAATTGTTTGACAATGCAGGTAATCAATAAATTTATAGGATCATACTGATGGAAACATACACACATATCAAGGAGCCATTCTGTCTTTTACAAAAAAAAATCATTTAAAAAAAATTGTTTCTAAAATATATATATTTTACATTTTTAATGTTTTCTTATTAATTAATAATGATAAATAATAAATTTCAATAAAAATTAATAATGTTATTGCATTTTTATTAACTAAAAATTATAAAAAAATAGTTAAACACATAAAATAATATATTTATAACTTAAATTTAATATATGTATTAACGTGTGAAAATTTCGTTTATATTTGAAAAAGAGAGTGTATATTACAAAAAAATTAAGTTGTATTAAACTATTGGTTTAACACCTAAGAGGTTTGGTTGTGTTTTTTTTGTTGATTCGGATATCCGACGGACCGTGACCTAATCAAATAGTTTTCAAAGATTTGACAATCAGTTATATTCAGTTGCTCGTAAGAGGAATCAGATATTTATGTCGTCTGATAACACGTTAGGATAATCAGATGACGACAGAACATTGTTATTGTTTTTGTTTTTGTTTTTATTTTTGTTTTTGTTATTTTAGAGTAATAGTATGATAGAATAACAAAAGTTGTAGTATAATAGAATAACAAAAGTTGTAAGGAGATAGAGAACGGAAGAACAAATAAAAACATAGGAAGCAGAAAAAAAGGCAGCAAGAGAAAATGCATGGAAAGAAAGAGTCAAAGTGGGTAAGCTCTCTCATACCTAACATTCGCATCACCATTCCCAGCTAAACCAGCTTAATCTCCGGTTTTCATTTTCTGTATTCATCTGATCACTTTCTCACACGTGGCAAACCGTATGATGACAAAGAGACCAAGTCAAGACAATCTGAGAGATCTCACAAGTCCAAAAAAATAAGTGTTATTTGACAAGTGTGTATGCTCCTCCAAATTTTCAGTTACTATTGAAGTGATTACAAAAAAGAAAATTATTTTTTTTCAACAATGTAGTGATTATAACTTAAGGTATGAGAGAGAGATTGAGACGATGATTATTGTTGAAAGAACCAAAAGTTTTACAGCTACAGGTATGTGCATAGTCTATCATCATACTAAAAGTGCAAGTTTTCAAGCCCATGAACTATTGGACCAGCTTTTTTTAGGGTTTTTCTTTGTGTCTTCGATTATATAAACGATGCACCTTGGTTAATAAGAAAGGAAAGGCAAGTAGGGTTTAGAATGGTTTGTTGCAACTTGAAAACTATGAAGATATTGGATCTTCCACATGACTTGCTAGATAAGATTTTCTCTAGGGTTCCCTCAGAATCTGTGAGAGACGTACGATCAACATGCAAAACGTGGAACCGTTTATTCTTGAGGAGGTTTGCCAAGACGATAGATCATAGCGTTGAAGTAACAACAAACGAAGCAAGAGAGTCAGGTGAGTCTAGGATGATCGTGATGATGGATCATAATGTTTATCTAACGAGCGTCGTCCTCAACGACAACCCATCAACAAAGCGTCTAGGTAAACTCACTTGCCTAACCCATGAACAAGTCAAGATATCTCAAGTAGTTCACTGTGATGGTTTGTTATTATGCATCTTGAAAGACGACAAAAGACTTGTGGTTTGGAACCTGGGGGAAACAAGGTGGATCGAAAAAGGTCGACATGGTGACAAACGTGCCGAGTACAAGTACGCTCTCGGGTACGAGGAAGATTCTTGCCGTCACTACAAAATCTTGAGGTTTAGAGATGCTAAGGTCGGAGAAGACTTTGTATTATACGAAACGTACGATTTCGCCTCTAGTTCATGGACTCGTCAATGTTTTTATGCGTTTAAAGGCATAGAGTTTTGTGACCGTGGTGTCTCTCTTAAAGGAAACACGTTCTGGTGTGTTACAAACCCACAGGGACAAATCAGTCAAACAGTCTGTTTCGATTTCGCAAGAAAGAGATTTAGAGGGCTTCAAGATCTTCCTTTCATCTTTCCTTATCGGTTCAAACATCTTGTGAGTCTGTCTTGTGTGAGAGATGAGAAGCTTTCGGTTTTAGTTCAGTGTAGGGTAACACTTGTGGTAGATATATGGATCAGTGATAAGATTGATGAACGAAAGATGTCGGGGAGTAGCATGTTGAAAGTGGATTGGGGTGTAACGGTGTCGTGGAGCAAGTTCTTGAGAGTGGATATGGGACCATTCAGTAGCTTGATCAGGAAGATCTCAGATGGGGGTTTCTTTGTTGACGAGGAGAAGAAAGTTGCAATGGTGTTTAGTAAAGATGGAGAAGAAAGATCAGAGACAGTGAAGGTATTTGGAGAGGATGGATACTTTAAAGAATTGGATCTTGGAGAGTCTTCAGACAATGAGTGTTGGCCACTTGTGTGCCCTTATGTTCCAAGTTTCGTGCAGATCAAGCCACACAAAAGTAGTTCAGAGAAGCGTCGATGTGATGGGAACATGTTGAGGCATGATAATAAGCGAAGCAAACACAAGGATATATAATCATATGAACAAGATTTTTACTTTATTTTTAAACAGAAAGAACTATAATATATATGTTGTTTGAAGCCATATTTTTTCTTATAATGAATTTGACAGACTAAGGGAAAGTTTCTACAAATGTTAGATTTTCGAGTAATTTTGTATTTGTTGTTCCGTTTCGGTTTAGTTTTTTTTAAAATGAATTTTCAATCTTGGCTTTTGCATTATATTCAATCAAAACAGAGATTAGTTCATCTACACAAACTGAAAACAAAGAATTGGAGACAAAGGAGTGAGTGTACCAGAAGAGTTGATGATCCAACAATAATGCACTAACAAAAGCTCTTTTAACGCTTGGAGAATTGTGGTGCCTTACGAGCCTTCTTGAGCCCAACCTTCTTTCTTTCAACGACTCTCGCATCTCTAGTGAGCAAACCTTCCTTCTTCAGAGGCGATCTATGGTCTGCACTTACCTTGAGGAGGGCACGAGCAACTCCCAGAGTAATGGCTTGAGCTTGACCAGAGAGACCACCTCCATGAGCTTTCACAAACACGTCGTAGCTGTTCTCGTAACCTAGTGTCACTAGTGGCACTTTAACGTACTGAAGCCACAATGGGTTGCCCTGAAGGTACTCCTGAAAAAGGGTTTTTGCAAGGATCTTCTTAATCATCATTATCAGCAATATATGTGGGATTTATTCAAAATCATTCACACTTGTTAAAACTACCACATAAGAGCCTTTTACAATAATCTAAGTCTAAAACATTGTTATAAAACACAGTTGAAGATATTGTTATAATTTGTAAACGTTTAGACGCCTAAATAACAATCTAGACACCTCTGAGGCTCTGATTAAGCTTTAAGTCGACACGCGACACTGCCAATTTCTTAAACATTGGTCTAAACAGGGCTTAGAATTCATCAACATAAGACCTACTTGTTCAGCCAATTTGAACTTAAATCTGTGTAACAACTCTTAGATCACAGAGAAGTAGTGCATATATAGATACAGTTTAACAACAACACTTTTTTTTCACATAATAGAGAATCTCTTTGTAAAGCCCCAAGACTTTCTAAGCTAAACTAAATGGTTCAGACAACACGACATAATGTCAGTTTAAGCAAAAAGACATTAGAAACAGTTTGACATCATCTTGTAATAAACGAACTAGACAGACAAGTGTACCTTGGCATCGCGATAGTTAATAATAACTTTGCCGGTGCCTTCTTGGAGCACAACTCGAGCGATGGCGCACTTACGCCGTCCCGTGCCTATGATTTTCTGTGCTGCGAAACCTCCCGGTAGCCTTGATTTCACGTACTTCTTCAGCTCCATTGTCTCATCCTCTTCCGATACCTCCGCGGGAGCAGCCACCGTGGCGGTGATGGAGAGAGAAGCGCGACGAGCGGATTTCGCCGGGAGTGAGAACACCGAGTTCGTACGGGGGAAAGAAATGGTGGTTGGTATCTGAGAAACTTGGGAGGAGAAAGAGAGGGATGAGAGAGAGGAGGCGAGGTTTGAAACCGATAACGCCATTGTCGCTGGAGAGCCACTGCTCAAGGAAGAAGAAGAAGAAGGAGATTACGGAATGAGATGAGGAAACTCTTATCGCTTCGTGAAGTAGTCGGCCCATTAAAGACTTAAATGGGCTTGGTAAGAGGATACATGTGTCTGTTAATGTTAATCATACTAATGGGCTTATGGCATTCCTGTAAATGTATCTGGTTCAACAAAATATTCAACTCTGTAAGATCAATTTTGTAGTTGTACAAAGCAATCATTAACAAAACACACAAATATAAAACACTAGGGTCGGCCCGCCCTACGGGCGGGATATACTTTACTTGTGATTTAAGTTACTATTTTCTGTATGATTTTGTGGTTTGTGTTTTATTAGGTTTGCATTTGCGAAAAATGTGTATGATAAAGATTTTTGTCTCTTAAAAATTTTGTGAGGAATAATTATATGAGATTATATATATTTTTCTTGTTTTCAATAGTTGTTCCTATTTTAAAGAGTTATGGCACTGATATGTTGTGAGGGCTTCAAAAGATATTTAACATTTTAGTAATGTATAGATTTAGAATAGGAGATTATATGTAATTTAAGTTATTTAACTAAATTGAAATTTGTATTTACTCTTTAATGGTTAGTACTCCTAACTATTATATCTTTTCTGGAATTTTTCATTTACTTAGAAGATGTTTTTGAAAAGTAGTAATACATACATGCAATGAGTAATAAGTTTGTAGCTTAAAAAGAGAGGAATAAGTTGTGTTTTTTTGGTTGGGATGTAGACAATAACAAATGTGGGGCAAACCCATAGCTTCATCGACTATGGAGACAATTTCTTTAGTTGATCCTTGTGTCATTGTTATTGCTGCTAGAGCTCCCCTCTCATGTTGCTCTGTAATATCTTTCAACTTCTGATAACTAAGGTTAAACCTGAAACTTTTTTAGTTCAAACTAAGCAAATAAGGTGAGAACTGATTGAGAACAACTCTGTGTTTGCGGTTTATGTTTTAAGGTGATCTCACACCGGCTCAAACACTTGACCTTCTATGTTCCAAGAACTATACAATTGTGTATACATGGTATTCTTGGACAAAATCTTAATTACTAAACTATATTTAATGTAGCTATTTTTCTTACTTACCAAGAATGATTTACATTTGACAAAAACAAAACAAAACTACATTTGGAAAACATTGATATCTATCTCCGAGCAAATCTAGAATATAAATTTCTTAAAATTTTACAGAAATCATATATTTAAGGAATATTGATTTCTTAAAATTTTAAATAGAAACGAAGAAGAATGCAAAAGAGATAATAATAGAGGTCCTACATAATGCAGAAACCCCCGTTCCTCTCTCCCATCTCGATTAATACTTTCTTCTCTATATCCTCTCTACCTTCATAAATGGCTTTCTCCGTCTCCTTCTCTTCATCCTCCTCCTCTTCTCCCTTGCCGCTGCTTTCCTCCTCATACTTTGCTGTAATTTTTTCGGCTCTTGGGTCTCTCATAGGCGAGACTCTGCATCTGATCGGATGATGAGCCTTTCATCGATGAGATTGTTGCCTAGTACGGTTGGGTTTTCATGATACATATATTTGGTTAATTGACGTTATTCTCAGCTGACCCAGGAACGAACTGGTTTGTTCTTCAAGTAATGAAATCTTTTCGAGTGTTCTTATATTGAATCCCTTCAAATTCTAAGAATCGAGTCATTTTGTATTCCATTGCTGGTGTTTGTGTTTTGGATGATTATAATGATTGAGAGGGAGAGAACGATGAATTTCACGAAAGCTTACTTCCTTATTTATAGGTACAGATTTGCAGCCATAGAAGGAGGGGTGTATTGAATGCATCATAGTCAAAGGCGGTGATTCAATGGTGTTAATGAAAACGTTATTAGGTTGATTGAATGCAAGAGTAAAAACCGATATACCGCTGGACAGTGGTTGAATATCAATCGACACAACAAAGACGGTGGCTTTACACAGAGCGAGCAGAAGACAATGGTATTATGAAATTAATTTTGGGCCCAAGAAAACCAGGTAGCCCAATATGTCTAAGGTCTACGTTACAAATTATGGAAGATACAATTTTAAAATAGCTGACATGTCATGTTTTTAGGAAGTGATTTAGTGACGTGGCGCGTTCAGGAGGGATAAAACTCTTCTTTATATATATAAATTTATTTATTTGCCCGTATATTTTTAATTAATTTATTTTATTTTAAGTCAATTATTTTGATTTTGATAATCTCTCTATTATGTTTAATACATGATAAGATTTTGTTACAAAAAATTGATGTTTAATTTTCTACGTATAATTTATAATATTTTATGTTATATAATCTTATGTATTTTGAATTTTAATTTTGTTATTGGTTAAATTGATTAAGATGTTTTTATTTTGAAAATGTAAAATATAACTATTTTTAGTTTGTGCATATAATCTTAAAACATTAACTAATAAAAATGGAGGAAGCAATAAATCATTTTTAGTTTGAATTTCTTGATCATCTCATCCAGTAGCTTATCAGCCAATTTATATGGCTATGTTCTCTCGGTAATCGCCCAAGAGAGCGTAATAAACTTTCTTCGGGTCACAGTATTGACATGCTCTTTCAAAAGCTTTCTTAACAGCTTCCTGAAGATGAGAAACAAACACAAGAGTAAGATAGCAATATAGTCTTTTATTGGTAACTAGAGCTGGACCCGCTCACCGAGCGGGTGTTAATTTAAATCTTGTTTCGTGATATAGTTATATGTTTTTACATGATGATATACTATATATAAAAATATACTCATCTTGACTAATTAGAAATAAATATAAAGTCAACAAACGTAATATAATTATTCATTTGTAACCGTCAATTGTACAATAAAATTTATATCCCGGTAAAAATAATGTCACTTGTTTACATATGAGTTTTTGTTAATTAATAAAAGAATTAGTTGGAATATTTTTAACAAAAATATAATATTATTTCTATATTATTCATATATCTTATTAAAAACTTAGAACATGAAATCTATGATATAAATTTTTACTTATGTATTTATATTTTGTTTAATGATATTTTAAACATATAAGTTATTTGAATACTTTTAGGTTCACATGAACCTACCCGGACCCGAAAAGATCAATTCAAACTACGTCTAGAAATTTATAATATCTACATGTAGTTTAGTTTTAGAACAACAAAGAACGATATCAAAAAACCGATTTCTATTCGGATGGATACTTGGATGAATGTGAATAAATAAAAACTATTTATTAACCGGTTGAAATCTTTGTCACGAATGAAATAATTTTATTCAAACATATGATTATTATGATTAACACGTAAAATAAATGATATTAATTATTATAATAAATACAATTAATGAAGTAATTAGAAAAGTAAAAAAGGAAGATGTAGTAAAACATTTTAAAATTTGGATAAGACAACATTCCTAATTAAAAGGTTCATTAAATATCAATTGCTTCATTTATTATAATGTAATAAATCGATTAAGTTAATTTGGATAAGACAACATTTATTAATTTTAGCTTCATTAAAACATCGATAGGTTCATTAATTACTGTTGTAATAAATAACTAAATTTTAGCATTCTCATATTTGTACTTCTGTTTTAATAATATAGACTAGAGCTGGACCCGCTCACCGAGCGGGTGTTAATTTAAATCTTGTTTCGTGATATAGTTATATGTTTTTACATGATGATATACTATATATAAAAATATACTCATCTTGACTAATTAGAAATAAATATAAAGTCAACAAACGTAATATAATTATTCATTTGTAACCGTCAATTGTACAATAAAATTTATATCCCGGTAAAAATAATGTCACTTGTTTACATATGAGTTTTTGTTAATTAATAAAAGAATTAGTTGGAATATTTTTAACAAAAATATAATATTATTTCTATATTATTCATATATCTTATTAAAAACTTAGAACATGAAATCTATGATATAAATTTTTACTTATGTATTTATATTTTGTTTAATGATATTTTAAACATATAAGTTATTTGAATACTTTTAGGTTCACATGAACCTACCCGGACCCGAAAAGATCAATTCAAACTACGTCTAGAAATTTATAATATCTACATGTAGTTTAGTTTTAGAACAACAAAGAACGATATCAAAAAACCGATTTCTATTCGGATGGATACTTGGATGAATGTGAATAAATAAAAACTATTTATTAACCGGTTGAAATCTTTGTCACGAATGAAATAATTTTATTCAAACATATGATTATTATGATTAACACGTAAAATAAATGATATTAATTATTATAATAAATACAATTAATGAAGTAATTAGAAAAGTAAAAAAGGAAGATGTAGTAAAACATTTTAAAATTTGGATAAGACAACATTCCTAATTAAAAGGTTCATTAAATATCAATTGCTTCATTTATTATAATGTAATAAATCGATTAAGTTAATTTGGATAAGACAACATTTATTAATTTTAGCTTCATTAAAACATCGATAGGTTCATTAATTACTGTTGTAATAAATAACTAAATTTTAGCATTCTCATATTTGTACTTCTGTTTTAATAATATAGATGTCAATAAAGAATTCGCTGGAGTCATGTGTCAACCTTTGGAGGACTTCCATATTCTTTTTCCAAATTAAGTAAGCAGCCCTTATGTTTAGCTTCTCAACTTATTCACGAATATTTCTAGTCCTCAAGGCCCTTCTGTAGAGATTTATGATTAGACATGACCAAAAATGAAAATAGAGATACAATCACCATAAAACATAAATGCTTTAATAAGCAGGTATTAGATCCAGATGGTTATATCATTTAGCATAGTACAGATCCCAACAAATAGTTTAGGCTCTAACTCCGCATCGGTAGTAGCCTTTCCCGTTCACGCATTTTCTTTTTCCTGAATGACGTACATATAAATTAGAGAAATTATCTCTCAGCATCGAACCTTGCTTTCTCGATATTATCCTAGAGAAACATGAGAGCAAAGCATTAAATGGAGCAAACTGAGCTTACTTATCATTAACTATCTCTGCTTCACACTTATATTTGCATTAAGTGCTCCTTTGGAAGAAGAGATGTACATGTCCATGGTTTGCCTGAGTTCAAGCTTTGACCTTTCATCTTCAATCTCTATGCAAGCCAATGACTGGTGTTTCCTTTACGGTGAAAGCATACTCGTCAATGTGAATGGTTGCCATTATATGTTTTGTGCCTTGTGTGTCCTCGTTCAGTGTGCTCCTGTTCGCCCTAATTTCAATAGTGACAGCGGCTACTTTTCACAAACTAAACATATCAGATGGATAGTACGTTCTTCTCTTGAAAACAAAAGCACTCACTTCGTTTTGTTGCACTTGTGACTACCATAAGAGGGTTCTGTGTAATTTCCATTATATATATGAATCAGTCTTGATTAATTAACTGAGAATTCTAGCTTTTGTATACTCATACTCCCATAACCATAAAACAATTTCAGCATCAAACAGTAAAAACACTTTTTCAAACTTTACCTTATAAGAGGTGTGGCAGAAGTAACATACCACTACGACAAAGTTATCCTTCAAGGATTCTTTCTCCATCTCTTCAAAGTAATGCATAAAGACATACATAGATCATCATTCCATCGTATGTAACAGCATTACAATTATGTCGCAGTGAGGAAGGAGAGAGGAGTGACAACGTCACAATTCTGCCTAGACCATATCATAAGGTAAGCGTTACTATGTTGTACAAACATGTATGATGTAAGTGAACCCATTTGACTATGTATCACCCTGAACAATCAAACAACATATTGTGAAATAAATACTCTGCTTTTAAATAGAAAGCCTCAAAATTCAAATCCAAACTAATAACTTAAACCAATGATCAAACTTTTTCATTACTTCCAAGAGTTTCAAATTTCGACCAAGTGTCTGGTGACTCTCTAATACACGAATTCAATATTTTCAGGTTCCAGACATGAATCTCTCAGAAGGCCATAAAGAATATCGGAAAATAAAAACTTCTTACTTGATGAGCTTGGAGAATAAGCGCTCGGCTTGAGCGGCTGAGACATCGCCACGGTAGTTACACCAAAGGATAACCCGACCTTAGATATCCACCAGAAACATCGTAAAAGCAGCTTCTCGTGCCATGATTCTTTTTATTTTTCTCCTCGAAGGATAGTCGTTCAGATCTGAATGAGGCGGTTCGATGGAAAACATCTGATGAACTGATGCCAAATCAAGGTGGGTCTGTCCAGATGATTTCCCATTTACGCAATTGATTGTTTCTGATGATTTCTTATACTTGTAGATACACCGCCTATGTTGGAGTGTTCTCCTACAATATAGGGATTGTATTAGTTGTTTCCGTATGTTTGGGTCTGTTCCATTAGAATAGATACTTGGTTAAGATATTATCTATGTTGTTGTTCGAGTTGTATATAATGAGGTTTTCTCATTCATCTTAATATACAGAAAGAGTTTCATCGATATCTATCTTCTCTGTTCCTCTACATGGTATCAGAGCTTGACCTATTTCTTTTCTAATTAACTTTAGATTTCTGAAACAAATTTCCATTGACGATGGCGAATGATGCGAATCCGGCCGGTGCCCCGATCACGAACCCGATAACAACGGAAGTGAGAAGGACGATCTCACCGTACGACTTGACCTCCGCGGATAATCCCGGAGCTGTGATCTCTCATCCTCTGTTGCGAGGAACAAACTACGACGAGTGGGCTTGTGGGATCAAGACGGCGCTTTGCTCGCGCAAAAAGTTTGGATTCCTTGACGGCTCGATTAAGCGACCAGAAGAGGGATCTTCTGACTTGGAAGATTGGTGGACAATCCAGGCCCTTCTGGTGTCTTGGATTAGGATGACTATCGAGCCAACACTGCGCTCGAACGTATCTCACAAGGATGTTGCTCAGGATCTGTGGGAGCATTTGAAACGGAGATTCTCAGTCCTTAACGGACCACGCATTCAGCAAATTAAAGCTGAATTAGCTTGTTGCAAGCAAAGGGGATTGGCGATTGAATCATATTTTGGCAAACTCAATCGTATATGGGATAGCATGGCAACCTATCGTCCTCTCCATGTTTGCAAATGTGGAAAATGCACGTGTGATTTGGGAACTCAACAGGAAAAGGATAATGAGGAAGACAAAGGCCATCAGTTCTTGTATGGCCTAGACGATGTGTATTACCGAACCGTCCGTTCCTCTCTTGTCTCACGAACACCACTTCAGCCCATGGAGGAGGTGTATAACATAGTTCGACAAGAAGAGGACATGAGGACTGTGACGAAACAGGAAGATGATACTTCCGTTGGTGCTGTGTCAGCCTTTGCAGTTCAAGCTAAAGGACGGAGCCGTGTTGATGAAGCAAGCAAATCACTATTCTGCAAGCACTGCAATCGCTCAGGACACTCATCTGAGAGTTTTTTTGCTGTGATAGGATATCCGGAGTGGTGGGGAGAAAGACCACGTGCTCGAACGGTGCAAGGAAGGAGTCGTGGTGGTTCTTTTCATGGAGCAGGTCGTGGACGAGGGTCTGTAGCGTATGCTAATGCCGTTCAAGCAGCTCCATCACAACAAACAGAACAAGCTAACTATGTCATTACAGACAAGGATCTAGATGGTGTTACTGGCTTGAGCGACTCTCAGTGGAAGTCCATCATGAACATACTCAATGCGGGAAAGAGTCAAGCAAACAACACTGAAAATTTGACTGGTACGTTTTCTTACCCTTCCTGGATCCTGGATACAGGAGCAACTCATCACTTGACTGGAAAACTTGAAAGCTTGACTGATATACGAGACATGGAACCTGTGTTAATTGTTTTGGCTGATGGGAGAGAGAGGGTATCAGTTAAGGAAGGGAAAGTAAGAATTGGACAGGGTCTTGTGTTAAACTCTGTGTTCTATGTTGAGGGAATGCCATCGTATTTGATTTCAGTTGGACAACTTATGGATGAGAATAGATATGTTGTGCAGTTGGCTGATCAGTTCTTGATTGTTCAGGACCACATTTCGAGAATGGTGATTGGAGCGGCTAAGAGGGAGCACGGAGCATTCCGCTTACGCAGTATGGAGTATGCTGCTGCAGTCATAGCAAAGGATGAAGAATCTTATGATCTATGGCATAAAAGGATGGGACACCCTGCTGCTAAAGTTGTTTGCTCGCTTCCTGTTGTTTCTAGTTCGGTTAATTCTGTTTTTCTGAATAAGGCGTGTGAAGTTTGTCTCCGCGCTAAGCAAACGAGATCTTGTTTTCCAAACAGTATCAATAAAAGTTTGAAGTCTTTTGATATGATTCACACAGACCTTTGGGGTCCTTATAGAACAGAATCTATTTCTGGGGCTCGTTATTTTCTAACACTGGTTGATGACTATTCACGTGGTGTGTGGATTTATCTTTTAAAAGACAAAACAGAAGCTCCAACTCACCTGAAGAACTTCTTGTCGATGGTTCAAACACAGTTTCAGTCTACCGTACGTATTATACGTAGTGATAATGGGTCAGAGTTCTTGTGCTTAAAGGACTTCTTCTTGAAACAAGGAATTCTACACGAGACTTCCTGCGTAGGCACTCCGGAACAGAATGGCAGAGCCGAGCGAAAGCACCGCCATATCCTGAACATTGCACGAGCTCTGCGATTTGGAGCTCACCTTCCCATTGATTTCTGGGGAGAATGTATCCTCACTGCTGGATACTTAATCAACCGGACTCCAAGCTCGGTTCTAGGAGGGGTCACACCGTATGAAAGAATCTATAACAAAGCTCCAACCTATGATCATCTAAGGGTGTTTGGTAGCTTGTGTTATGCTCATAATCAGGCCACAAAGGGAGATAAATTCGCACAACGGAGTAACAAATGTGTGTTCATGGGTTATCCTTATGGCAAAAAGGGCTGGCGGTTATTTGATATCGAAAAACAAGAGTTCTGTATCTCCAGAGATGTTATTTTCTGTGAGAATGAATTCCCTTTTGCGAAAACACCACGACAAGAAGATGTTGATTCTGCAAATACAACACTCTGGGAACCGATATCTGGCTCTGGTGTATGCGAAGAAGACGATGCCCAGAATGTCTGTAGACGAGATAATGTATCTTTGGGCCCCGAAGTAGTAACAGGCCCGTCTGCAAATAATTCTTCAGAATTAAATGACAGGCCCAATAATGAAGCTATGGCCCAACCATCAGGGGATCCTTCTTCATCGTCTTCTACAGAGTTACACACAGCGCCACCCGCACACGAACCTCATCCTCAGTCGGTTCCGGAACCTGAACTTGGACGCGGCCACAGAAGACGCATTCCCTCGGTTACGTTGAAGAATTATATCACCAACTCCGCTCAAACTCGTATGCTGAACGAGAATGCGAAAGGCACTTCTGATTTGCTATATCCGATCTCCAATTATGTCAGCTATGGACGATTCTCAGCAAGACATATTGCTTACCAAGTCTCCACAGGTAAGATTACTCCACCTAAATCATATAAGCAGGCCGTTTTGGATTCACGATTTAGGGAAGCGATGGGAGCTGAGGTTTTGGCTCTCGAAGATAGCAGAACATGGGATATAGTTGACTTGCCTCCCGGAAAGCGGGCAATAGGCTGTAAATGGGTCTACACTGTCAAGTATAGGGCTGATGGCACGATCGAAAGATTTAAAGCCCGTTTGGTGGTTCTTGGCAATAAACAAGTTGAAGGTATTGATTATAAAGAAACTTTCGCTCCGGTTGCTAAAATGGGAACAATGAGATTATTTCTGGATGTTGCTACAAAACGAGGCTGGGATGTACATCAAATGGATGTACATAATGCATTCTTGCATGGTGATCTCACTGAGGAAGTGTATATGAAGCTCCCACCGGGTTTCAATTCAAGTGGTTCGACAAAGGTGTGTCGTCTCCGGAAATCTCTGTATGGATTAAAACAGGCTCCGAGGTGTTGGTTTGCGAAACTGTCAACTGCTCTAAAGGATTATGGGTTCTTGCAATGTCTGTCGGATTACTCGTTGTTCACTTATACTAAAGGTCAGACACACATTCAAATTCTCATTTACGTGGATGACTTGATTATAACCGGTAATCAACCTTCTGCGGTGGAATTCTTCAAACAGTACCTTGCTCGTTGTTTTAAGATGAAAGACTTGGGTCTCTTAAAGTATTTCTTGGGAATAGAGGTGGCGAGGAATCAATCAGGAATGTATTTGACCCAGAGGAAATACGCCCTAGAAATCATTGAGGAAACAGATTTATTGAATTCCAAACCTGCAACATTCCCAATGGAGCAGAACCACAAGTTAGCTTTGTCTGTTACACCTTTTCTTGTTGACCCCGCGCGGTATAGAAGACTGGTAGGTAGACTGATATACCTTGGCGTTACAAGACCCGACATTGCTTACTCTGTCCACATTCTTTCACAGTTTATGCAAACGCCAAGAGAAGAGCATTGGCAAGCAGCTCTGCGAGTGGTTCGCTACTTGAAAGGCAGTCCAGGACAAGGCCTGTTATTACGCGCACACGACACTCTGCATATCACTGGCTGGACAGACTCAGACTGGGCAAGCTGTCCTATCACTCGAAGATCGGTAACTGGTTATTTTGTTCAACTTGGAAGCTCTCCAATATCTTGGAAAACTAAGAAACAGCCTACTGTGAGTTTATCCTCTGCAGAGGCAGAATATAGGGCACTAGCTTATCTCACGAGGGAACTAATTTGGCTTAAGAGGATACTTCAAGCACTTGGTGTTCGACATGATCAGCCAATGCGTGTCTACTGTGACAGCAAGGCAGCTTTACATATTGGTAACAATCCAGTCTTTCACGAAAGAACGAAACATATAGAATTGGATTGTCATTTTGTTAGAGATGAAATCAGTTCAGGAACTATTGCTACTTCACACGTATCGACTACTGCTCAGTTAGCCGATGTTTTCACAAAGGCTTTGGGACGTCATGAGTTTGAAGAGTTTCAAGCCAAGCTGGGCATTCGAGACTTGTATGCTCCAGCTTGAGGGGGGGTGTTGGAGTGTTCTCCTACAATATAAGGATTGTATTAGTTGTTTCCGTATGTTTGGGTCTGTTCCATTAGAATAGATACTTGGTTAAGATATTATCTATGTTGTTGTTCGAGTTGTATATAATGAGGTTTTCTCATTCATCTTAATATACAGAAAGAGTTTCATCGATATCTATCTTCTCTGTTCCTCTACAGCCTCGCAAGACAGAACCTCACATTGATCCCTAGATCGTGGTCGATTGAGTTAAGAGGAGGTTAAATGTGATGGATCTGTAAATGGAAGCGTTTTGTATTGATGAAGAAGAATCTCAAGGGACACAATCAAAACACTACGAACGAATCATCACGTCGACTTCCCCAACACCATTGGGTTGGATCCCTAAAATTTGATCAAACGCGGGTAGACGGAATTAGGGTTACTCACTATTGGGTGGGATCCCTTGAGTAAAGTCTGGAAACCAAACACAAAAAGCCCATTCCCGTCGCTGATTACTAAATGAAACGCAGCGTATAACTAAAGGGACACATGTCACGTCCAGAAAGCTCGATTTGATGACGTGGCAGAACCTGGAGGGAGAAAACAGTATTATATATATATATATAGATTATTTTCTTTTGGGGTCAAACATGTGTTGAAACTTGATAGCTTCATCTGATCAACAACAATGGACTCTCATATGCCTTAAATCTCGTCGCTAGCATTAGTTTTCCGGAGATAGAATGGAACTGATATAGAATCACTTCTGCTGTAAGAAGATCTCAAATCTCACTCCATATTTTACGAATCCATGGAGTGAACATTACATCTAAAGGCTGATCAATCACATCCTCATAAGGTTTGGTCTACTGTCACTTTTAGTCAGTGTTCAAGAAATCGCTAGGCGGTAACTAGACGTTTTAAAAGCGACTAGAGACTAGGCAAATTATTCGGGGCCTAGGCGAGGCCTAGACGTTAACGAATTAT
Source organism: Moricandia arvensis (assembly GCA_905132765.1). Classification (NCBI taxonomy): domain Eukaryota; kingdom Viridiplantae; phylum Streptophyta; class Magnoliopsida; order Brassicales; family Brassicaceae; genus Moricandia; species Moricandia arvensis. Next base: position 42,222 of record CAJHQP010002154.1, read on the forward strand.
TGATTTATTTTGTATGTATATGACATTTATATGAAATATTTTAGTTTTTAAATAGAAATATAATTTTATTGTGATAAATTATTAAATTTAGATATGCAAAAAAAAAGAAAATAGACAAATTTGTGGATCTATACTAACATTATTGCTTAAATTAATATATTTAAATTAATTTTAACTGATTTTAACTGATTTCGAATAGTTTAAATCGATTTGAATCGTATAAATCGGTATAAATCGAATTTTAAGAAAATCGTTTCGGATAGGACCGATTTGCCGTCTAGGCCAGCCGATTTTTAGAACCTTGCTTTTAGTAGAGTTTTCTTTTGGTCAGATGATATCTTATAATCGAGCATTAAGATCTACAAAAAGAAAGAACGTATCTTCAGTCAGTCTACTAATTTAATGAGTCGAATGTTACTTTAGGATAAGAGATAGTTCTTTAATAACCACTAGAGAAAACATATAATCTAAAAACTTAAAAAATCAATAAAAGTACATACTTTTGGAACTACATAATACACGATTGTTTGGAAAAGGTACTTTTCAGCAATTTTTAAAACATGAATTTACATGCTGTTTTTGCCAACCGCATCATGTATCATGCATGAAAATAATTGAGCATGTGGTCAGTCTCCATATACAAAAAAAAAAACTTAAATCTAAAAAGTTCATTAGATCCAAGCTTTATAAGAAAATGAGGCAGCCTGTTAATTTAAATGAAAATAAAATTACGAAAATGCGTTACTTTTTCCTTCTTTTGGTACAACTAATAAAATAATACAAAAGGAGAATGTTTTATAAGAGGTTGGCGTTGGTTGACGCTTGGAGTTTGGCGAAAGAGAATTGTATAGGGTGGTCGCAAGTGTCAGCTTCTGATATTTTTTATTTATGTCTTCGCGGCAGCTTTTGACGTTATTCGTATACGGCCAATAAGATTGCTAGATTTACTATACACCTTAACTTCTCTGATCGTTTAGATTCGACCCGAAACGGATCCTTCTCTGAATCTTCGTTAAAATTGCCGGTTCCTCTGTCCCTAACTTCTCCTCTCCAGGTACTTTCTTCTTCCTTGTGTTCCTGTATAGATTATATTTTTGCTTCTTTTTTTTCCGACAGAAGTGTGTTTCTCTTGCTCTGTCTCTCTATGGAGTCTTTTTATCACGTGGGATCTAATTTTTTTTATCCCGTATCCACAAGTCTTTCCTAATTTGGAATACTGATTGTAATAGTCAATTTTTGATTCGTTCTCTGCAGCTTTTAGATGGTTAAAAATTTGGATTCTCTGTCAATAGTTGCATATTAGAGTGCTAGTTCATGTTCCTGAGGTTCAACAAGTTTCCATATTTTTGGTATGTTTCATATTAAAAGTTAGAAACTTTGGGCATGGAATGTGATATTTATGAATCTCTCTGTCTTCTCTGTTGTTTCCTTCTTAACTCTGCACATGATTGTTTGTGAATGATCTATTGTTGAGCTTATAACTAACAGTGTGGCTCTTGCATTGGTTTGCTAGTCTCTTGTCTCTGTGGTGAACTCACTAAGTAATGTTTGGTTCTCACTGCTGCAGTTTTGTCTTGACTCTTCAAGATGGAAGTTTGTGGGGACTCTGATAACTTAAAGAACCGCCCCTTGACTCCACTTAAGATTCTAAGGGGTCTCATCATCTTACTCATCTTCCTCTCCACTGCTTTTATGTTCCTCCTCTACTTCTCACCCATCTTTGCTCTAGCCTTACGCCTACTAAGTGTACACCAATCTAGGAAAGCTATTTCGTTAATCTTTGGTCACTGGTTAGCTCTCTGGCCTTACCTCTTCGAAACGGTTAACGGAACAAAAGTTGTTTTCTCCGGTGACACCCTTCCTGTAGAGAAACGTGTTCTGCTGATAGCAAATCACAGGACAGAGGTGGACTGGATGTATCTATGGAACATCGCACTGAGGAAAGGTTGTCTTGGCTACATCAAGTACGTGCTCAAGAGCAGCTTGATGAGGTTGCCTATTTTCGGATGGGGGTTTCATATCCTTGAGTTTATCCCTGTGGAGAGGAACCGTGAGGTTGATGAACCTGTTATGCTTCAAATGCTTTCAACTTTTAAGGATCCTCAAGAACCCTTGTGGCTTGCTCTATTCCCTGAAGGAACAGACTTCACGTATACTATAAGGATCCTATCTAAATGTGTTACATTACATAATCAACTTGCATCGCCAACAACATTGAGATCTCCTCTCTTATTGTGATATGCAGTGAAGAGAAATGCAAGAGAAGCCAAAAGTTTGCAGCTGAGGTTGGTCTTCCTGCATTATCAAACGTACTTCTACCAAAAACAAAGGGTTTTAGCGTTTGCTTTGAAGCTCTACATAACTCTTTGGATGCAGGTATGGTCTTTTTTATATAAGTAAATAGTATCTCAAGTATACTTCATGACTTGACTATTATGCAGTATATGATCTCACTATCGCATATAAGCCTCGCTGCCCATCTTTCATGGACAATGTATTCGGAACTGATCCTTCAGAAGTTCATATCCATGTTCGGCGAGTTCTAGCTAAGGAGATTCCAGCAGACTATGCAGAGTCTTCTGCTTGGTTAATGGATTCATTTCTGTTGAAAGACAAACTGCTATCTGATTTCAATGCTCAGGGACAGTTCCCAAATCAAAGACAAGAAGGAGAAGAACTCTCTATCTTGAAATGCATTGCAACTTTTGGAGTGGTGATAACTTTGACAGGACTGTTCATTTACCTGACCTTGTATTCGCATAGCTGTTTCAAAGTCTATGTTGGTCTAAGCTTCATGTATTTATCTTTTGCTACTTATTACAAGTTTCGACCCTCACCACCTGTTGGCTGTTGTAGGGGAGGTTCTAGTAAAGAAGCAAAAGAACACTAACTCCGGTTGTACATACAATTCTTTTCTTCCATACAAAGAAATAATATCAAGAGTTTACAGGCAATGAAGTTTTCTAAGCTGCCTCTTTCATTGTTTAGTTTTTTTATATATCTTACGGTTTCTTATCAAATTATATGTTCATTTGCATAATGGTTGTGTCAAGCTGTTTGCGTCTTTCAAAAGCCACTGAGAAATTAGTTCTTCTTGCAGAAACTTGTAAGGAAAAGTTGATTGTTGGAGCTGTGAAACTCTTGTGGTTCACTGAGTCATAAACAACAATAGGGCATTAACTCTTGTTGTTGTAAAAAAAAAAGTGTTCTATATAACTTGTGATCGAGTTGGTAAAGGAATTTTCCATCTGAACAAATCTTTGTGGTTGATGGAATAAGCATAGAACCCACATAGTTTTGTTTCAAAAGGATGTTATTACCTACTTATGCATGTATATAGCATCTCTTGTTTTATTTACATCCCTTTGGTAGTTCACATCACCATAATGCATCTCCTGCTTCCTGAAGAGCATGTATATAGCATCTCTTGTTTTATTTACATGCATTTGCTGGTTCACATGTCATCTTATCTCCCTATCCAAGTAAGCATAAGTGAGATCAGGTTGGTTTACAAATAGAACCAACTTTTGAACTTTTTCTACTTTTTTTACGGGGAAGACTTGAGAAACCTAAAACCAAACAGTGTTTATATTGATTGTCATATGTCCATAAAACCAACTTCAACTTGTCCATTCATCGGTTCTACTTGGCTGAAATGTGCCCCCCCCCCCCATCCTCCCTTCACATTAAGTATGGGCCTTTGTCCTTTGATGATGAAGAAGAAGTCTTTAATGCCTCTTTAAAAGTCTGCTCACAGTCACTACCTAGAACCTGTACTTTATAAATAGGGGATTGGTGCCACTGACATTCATATTCATCAACATTCACTGAGTTAGAAACAACAGGAGGTCATTTACCATTGTTGTTGTCAAAAGGTGTTCTAACTTGTAGAGGAATTTTCTGTCTGAACAAAACTTTGTCGGTGATGGTCATGGAAGAAGCATAGAGCACCCACTTTTGTCCCAAAAAAGGATGTTTACCTTCTTTTTGCATGTCATGAGAAAGATGGAGAAAGAAAGAAGATTGTTGTTCGTGTAGGGCTCTATATATATAACTGCTCCATTAGATCATCTCTTAGGAAAGAACATATATAGCATGGCATGTTTTATATGCATGCATTATGTTGCTTGGTCACATGTCATCTTAGATCAACTCCATTGGAGGTACTTAAGACGGGTCTTTAACAAAAAGTGATGGTGGGTCCCACCACTTTTGTTAAGGACCGGTTCCAAAAACCCCAATTTAAGGAGCGGTCCTTGCATTGTTTTGTGAGTTTTACTGACACGTGACGATCCACGATTGGGTGATTTTTCAATTTCTTTTTAAATCTAAAAAAAAAAAAAATTAAGAACCCCATAGATATCCTTAATGGATGAAGATGCTCTTATCTCCTTATCTGAGCACGTGCAAGTGAGATCAGGTTAGTTTTGATTGAACCTTTTTTTTTTTTACCTTTTTCACTTTTTGGTTGGGAAAGAGTTGAGAAACCCACAAAGACAAAATCAAACTTGTCTATAGTTACATTTTGATAGTCATAATTCATATCAAGCCACTTAACTAGACCTATAAACTTAAAAAATATGGTAGCTATTATGTTTGAAAATCATCAACATATGTACCTCTAGTTCAAGGAAACCAATCTCTAGGCCAATTATAACTTATTTCTCCTACACAAAGATAGTAAAATTCCATGTCTAAGTCAAGCCTTCATAAAATAAATAATATATCCAACTTTGCTATTTCTGAGCCCATTCATGAGTACGAATTTAAACATGTTTAGTTAGTTCTTTACTCTTTTCACTAAAACAGATATTAGATTTTTATTATTGTCAATTTTTGTTAATTGAATCTAGTGGCATGTTTTGGGATATACTAGCGGAAAATACATTTATAAGAATACTATAGATAAATAAATTTACCAATAAAAAAACAAAAGAGATGGGATCATGTAAGACAGTTTCTACTAGCGTGGGTGATGTTGTGATTTCTTCTTCTGTAACGAATTTTCATGCGAACGTGTTAAAATGGTTAATACACACGTACTTACGGCTCTCTTCACGTCTCTTTGATTCACTGAGCAGATAATAATTGGGCATGCTCTTTCACCACAGCATGTCCACTTAATAATGATCCCACTTTATTCTCATTAAACCGTAAATGTAAATTATATACACACCAAATTAAGGCACGAACAAACCAAAGGGTAAATAAAAAATTGACAGAGACGAAAGAAGATGAACGACACAAGGATTATACACGAAAATCACATCATTTTCTTTTAACCATAAACAGTAATTATTTCTACAATTTAATTAAGACATTATATAGCATAACACCACTACCCTCGAACAAGCACATATAAAAAGAGGATTGGTGCAAGTAACTGACATTCATCATCACCATCACACATTAATCATCAAACATAAACACACAAACAAACAAAAAAATGGCGAACTTCTCCAGTATTCACATTCTCTTCTTCATGTTCATCACATTCACAAGTAACAACAAAAACACACTCTCTTTCTCGTTTTCTTCTCTGTTTTTTTACCATAATTTTAGAAAGTATTTTTTTTAAACTGTATTTAACTGTTTTGTTCGTTTGAGTTGTGTAAGGAAATTTCAGGCGACATTGCTGTCGTCTCCGCCACCGTCTTCACTTTACAGAACAGTTGTCCTTACACCGTCTGGCCTGGAATCCTCTCCGGCAACAGCAACACCCTCGGCGACGGCGGTTTTCCCTTAACTCCAGGCGCTTCCGTACAACTAACCGCTCCTCCGGGCTGGTCAGGCCGGTTCTGGCCTCGTACCGGCTGCAACTTCGATTCCTCCGGCCACGGTAACTGCGTCACCGGAGACTGCGGCGGCGTTCTCAAATGCATCGGCGGCGGAGTTCCTCCAACCACTCTGGCCGAGTTCACCGTCGGATCAGGCGTCTCCGGTAAAGACTTCTACGACGTGAGTCTCGTCGACGGTTACAACGTCGAGATGGGGATCAAACCGCAAGGAGGCTCCGGTGACTGTAAATACGCAGGCTGCGTCGCCGACGTCAACAATGTGTGCCCTAGCGAGCTTCGGGTCGTGGATCCGCGTACGGGAATCATCGCGGCGTGTAAGAGCGCTTGCGCGACGTTTAATTCGCCGGAGTTCTGTTGTACAGGTGCTCACGCGACGCCGCAGACTTGTTCTCCGACGCATTACTGGGTCATGTTTAAGAACGCTTGTCCTAGCGCTTATAGTTATGCTTATGACGACGCGACAAGTACTTTCACTTGTTCTGGGTCTAATTACTTGATCACTTTCTGCCCCATCCGGTCTTAAAAACCAGAGCTCCGGTTTAGACTCGGGTTTAGTGTTTGTCTTTCCTTTTTTTTTAGCTTTTTATGCAAGTTAAGATTATGATTTTGTAATCATCCTCTTCTATTTTTCTAAGATTTGTCTAAGCGTATGATTATCATTTGCATTGTTGATTTCATTTGTATCCCTTTATTTTTATAAAGTAATGATTTTGAGGAAAAGACAAAACATATATTGGATTCTTTGTTTTTAGGTCACTGCTTGTTGGCACTTACATGAGTGCGCAAATAACATCTACTATTAACCCAAAGAGACAGAGCTGAGCTACTTTACTCAACTGTTTAAGCCACAGAATGGCTAAAAATTAGTATGTGACTAGTTAGGAAGACGATTTGTTAGTCTTTTGATTAACCTCCACCTACAAACTTTCTTCATTCCAAAATCATGGAGAAGAGAAACATCACAAAGATATTATAGCTTTTTGGGCCCTATTGACTTCAATTTTTTGATGAAAAAGAGGAAGGTTACCTGAGACATGAAGTGTCTCTGAACATTCTAACCGATCTAAACTCATGGTCTTGAGCATTCCTCTCCATTTATTAGTCTTCTCAGACTTACAACATGAAGTGTCCCTGAACAATGTCAACGCTACATACAACGCGATCTTATCCTCTACACTGAACCCCACATCTAGCTATGTACACCCTTCGAAATATGCAAGGCCATGTGGACAATAAATAATAAAATACACTTTATTGTTAATGTGAAGAGCCCGACCCAAAATCAAACCCAATTATACTTCTTTTTTTTAAATGTTTTTTTCATAATTAATTTCGAGAAGGAAAGAGAGATTCTTCATCATCTTCGATTCCAGCGAAGGAAAAGCGTATTCCTCGTGAGCAACTACCTTCTTCTCCATTCACACAGTCTTCAACCCATCAAAGCTCTTACCTTTCGAGGGAGGAGGAGCATGACGTCAGATGGAGCTACGTCGACATCAGCAGCGGCTGCAGCAGCTGCGGCGAGGAGGAAACCGTCGTGGAGAGAGAGGGAGAACAATCGGAGGAGAGAGAGGAGGAGAAGAGCCGTAGCAGCGAAGATATACACTGGTCTTAGAGCTCAAGGTGATTACAATCTTCCAAAGCATTGTGATAACAATGAGGTCCTCAAGGCTCTCTGTTCTGAAGCTGGTTGGGTTGTTGAAGATGACGGCACCACTTATCGCAAGGTCCAATTTTCCCAATCTTTTACTCAGATCTGAGCTTCTCTCTGTTACAGATAGTTGAAATCTGATGACTTTCAATCTGATTCGGTTTTAATGGAAAGTTCATGTCTTTAAACGGATCTAATGTCTTTAAAAGTTAAATTCAGTTAGCATTTTTTTTCTTACTAATCTCAGAGTGATATATGTGTTTTGTAAGGAGCTTAATGGTCGTTAGGACCAAAGCTCTGAAACCTCAGCTTCTTGTCTTAGTTTTCTGATGATTCAAATCTTAAATCAATTGTATTTCAGTGACTTCTTGAGCTTAATGTCTTTACTTGGTCCAAAGTCTTTGCATTTATTTCCTTACTGCTAATTTGGTTCTATAACTAAATAGTCATTAGGACTAAAGCTCTAAAACACGTGGAAGCCTTAGCGCATTGGTCTCATTTGCAGTTTTTGTCTGAAATGGTGGTAGTCTTACTTAATCCAAAGTCTGTTGCCACTGATTGATTGATTCTGACATGATAACGTTTGTTTTCATTTGAGCTAACAGGGATGCAAGCCTCTACTTGGTGAGATAGCAGGGACATCGTATTCGTATCCTTACTCATCCCAAAACCAAAGCCCTCTTTCTTCTGCCTTTCAAAGTCCCATACCTTCTTACCAAGTCAGCCCATCTTCCTCATCTTTCCCCAGTCCTTCTCGTTGTGAACCTAACAGCTCCACCTTCTTCCCCTTCCTCAGAAACGGTGGTGTTCCTTCCTCTCTCCCATCTCTCAGAATCTCAAACAGCTGCCCTGTCACTCCACCGCTTTCATCTCCAACTTCCAAGAACGCTAAACCCTTGCCTAACTGGGAATCTATTGCTAAGCAGTCCATGGCCAACGCTAAACAATCCATGGCGGCTTTTAACTATCCTTTCTATGCGGTTTCTGCACCTGCTAGTCCTACTCATCGCCAGTTTCATGCTCCGGCTACTATACCTGAATGTGATGAGTCTGACGCGTCCACTGTTGACTCTGGTCATTGGATAAGCTTTCAGAAGTTTGCACAACAACAACCATTCTCTGGCGCTATGGTGCCAACCTCTCCTACCTTCAATCTTGTGAAACCACCCTCTGTGCCTCAGATAATGTCTCCAAATGCTGCTGCTGCTGGTGTGTTCCAAGAGATTGGTCAAAGTTCTGAGTTTAAATTTGAGAATAGTCAAGTTAAGCCGTGGGAAGGAGAGATGATACATGATGTTGGTATGGAGGATCTGGAGCTTACACTTGGAAACGGCAAGGCTCGTGGTTAGACTTTGAACAACTCGGACGGCAGGTTGATTGTGAATGTGAGAAGCTATTCTTCCTCTTCCAGGTATCTGGATCGTTATGGAATATCATTTGTTATTCAGTTACTATGAGGCACAAAGCCTTCTCTCCATGGAAGCATTGGAGTGTTGGTGTCGGTGTTCAGTTCATGAATTTGATTTCAAAAGCATTATTTGTAGATAAGATATGTCCAGATGTATTGATTATTCCCTTCCCTTCCCTTCCCTTCCCTTCCAGATGTTACCTTAATTAGCAGCTTGAAACCGTTGTATTATCTTGTCAAATCGATTGGTGATGTATTATGTCTTAAGCCCATTCTGCTTCTCAGCATCAAAGATCCACATGTTTTTTACAAATCTGTATTTCAGTGCAATTCATTGTTTTTTTTTTTGTCAAAGACTAACCCATATCTAGTTTGACAAAACTAGCTAGCTACAAATGCTACACTCTACAAAGTCTGAGTCATTATCTTCTTAATACTTCAGTTCGGTCTCAGTCTCAACATTACATTCTTGGTATCTGATAATCTGAAGCTACTCAACATCTCATTTCCATTTGTTTTTTCTTTCCAACGGCTAACCATTTAGTACTATTTGATGGGCCTAGCCCAATTAATTAGGCGATAACCACCAAAGACATCCCCGAAATCCATGTCAGGGATTGGGCAAGCAGAGGTGGTGAGTTCGAGGCTAGTAGAGCGGGTTTCTGAGCTACAAAAGAAAATATGACAGAGCAAAAAACAAACAGAGAACTGATCTGAGAGGAAGAGGAAAGACAAGGCTGAAACAAAATCCTTCAAATAAAGACAAGACAGGGGAAGAGAGGTAAGTGTGGGTTCCATTTGATTTGAAGCCACAAAAGGGATGTTTAGGCCATCTTTATCCCAAAACCCTTTAAGGGTTTCTTATTTTTTTTTTTTTACTTTTTGATATTAAAAAAAAAAAAAAAAAAAAGTTAAAAATGCACCAATCGCGGGCCGCCACGTGTCAGTGGGGCCCGCGAACAGTACTGAAAACCCTCCACATGCGTTCCTTATTTGGGCTCTGCAAGAACCGGTTTTGCTCTGAAAATGGGCCCCCCCACCCTATAAGAAACGCTGTTTTACAGCGATAAAGATGCCCTTACGTTATTACATAGACTATTTGGCACCGAGACGAATACAGGGAAAAACCAAAAATGTAAAGATACGGATATATATATATACTACCTCCGTTTCACTTTACTTGTCGTTTTAGGTTTGTGCACACAGATTAAGGAAACATTTAATTTTACATATTTTCTAGATAAAAACACAATTACCTATACATTTCAACCAATAAAAAAATAGAATAACATATAAAATTAATAAATTCTGCATTGAAACTACAAAACGACACTTATTTTGAAACGAAATTTTTTTTCTACAACGACATATAAACTGAAACGGAGGGAGTATATAATATCTATAAACTTAACTATAAACTATAAATTCTCAACGTAAAAGTGAAAGTACAGCAAAGAACATATATCCACAACCAAAACAGAGCAAATAACATATAAACACAATCATAAAGTTATAAAAAAGAGGGAAAGTTTTGATATAACCACGAGAAGTAACCATTAGCCAAAACGCATAATATTGAGATAATTAAAAAATTGGAGTTCTAAAAGAGAAACGTAACGAAAATGTTTCCTCGTTGTCCCTGCCGTGTCCTTGTCTTCAAAGACGTAACGGGTATCTGAGACGTAGGCCTGAGAATTTAATTCATAATCCGCTCTGTCTCATTTGATCTGTCGTGGGTTGAATGTAGGTCAAAAGATTTTGAAAATTTAAATCGCAATTGCAGATCAGATCTATTTTATGTGGGCGGGTACATAATGGTCTAAATCGCAGGTACACATTAACCAGCAAAATGAAAAATAGTTTTTTTCTGTTTTTTAAATACTGATATTTGTTAATAATAATAATTAATAATTAAAAATAAATAAAATTTTAATTATAAATATATTATTTATGTCCTTTTTAATATAAAATCATTATTTTATTATTATTTAAATTAACGGGAGGATGCGGTGTAATATTTTTTTCTTGTGAATTATGCGGATCAAATTTTTGAGTCGAGAAAATGACTTAATCCATAGTGGGTGGGTTTGACCTGCTTACTAGCACTAGTGAGACAGATATGAATTGGCATCCCCATGCTTCATAGGATTTACTTTTAGATTAAGCAAAATTGAGGTCTACTATGGCATATGACTCAACACAAGATGGTGGTTAAAGAAGGTGATTTCTCTTTTTTATTTTTGAAAAATAAAGAAGGTGTTGAATTAGGGTTTCAGTCATAAACAAGGTGATCCACAGTGGAGGATAAGAGTATTCGAAGAATGAGGGAATTTCATGTGGAAATCTACAAAAAAGAAAAACTTAATTTCTTAGCAGTAAAGAGAAGTGGAAAATACTAAAAATTAATTATTAATGCAAAATTTTGTAATTATTTTTAATTATCTAAATTAATAAGGACCTAATAAATATAATTACATTTTTAACAATTATTATTAGTAGATAAAATATGTATTGAAAATGAAATATATATATATATATATATATATATATATATATATATGAAACAGTTTTTTGAAAAACAAATATGTTTAAAACGGAAGGAATATTATTGGCTAATATAAATAAACAGGTTAATAATAAATGTTAAAGTAAATATGTGGCTAAAAACAAATTAATTTGTGTAAATTATTGACTATGTAAATATTTGGTCAAAAAAGTGAAAGATATCAAATTTTAATTAATTATGTCAAAATTAAATGAATCTATCACATAAGAAAACAAATTTGTAAGAAAAATTGTCAGAATCTTAAAGTCTATTTATATTTCCTAAGAAAGTTTGATGATTAATATGTTGTCTCTTGTAACTTTCTAATACTTTTTTTGGTCAAAAGCAAATTTCTAATACCATAGTAAAATAAAATGTTGAAGTAAATATATGGCTATAAACAAATAAATTGGTGTAAATTATTTACTGTGTAAATATTTGGTCTAGAGAGTCAAATATATCAAATTTTACTTATTTAATCTATCACAAAGGAAACAAATTTGTAAAACAAATTGTGAAAATCTTACAGTCTATCTGTCAAAATCAAATAAACGTATGTCCCCAAAAACGTTTGTTAATAAATATGTTGTCTCACGTAATTTTCTAATATTTTTTTTTGTCAAATACAACTTTCTAATACAAATATAAGATTGTGCCATTAAAGTAATATACATTTATGTTTTGAAATAAATAACTAAATATGTCACTAAATAGTCAACAAGTAGAGTCAAAAGATATTTTTCAAATACACAAATAATTGTAATAAATTATTTTCCCAAATTAATATTTGACTAACATAAAAGATATTAATTAATTTGAGATTCTCTAAGACCATTTGAGTATAAAAGGAGCCTTTGTTAAGATCCAAGTTCACAACATCTTACACATTCAATTGATTCTTTCAAAAAATAATTATCAATGGGTGTCCCAAAAGCCTTGATGACATTTCTTCTCCTTGTCATATTAGGAGTTTCGTTATCGAATCAGATTCTTTTGGCCTCAGGTATTTTTTCAAATTTTTTCTTTCGCTATATGTTAACGAGCATCAATAATGATCATATCGATATATGGATCATATAAAGTATATATACAAATCCTCGATAAAAGAGAAAAAAAAACTATTGTTTGGACTCACATACATTTGTAATATGATGTAGGTGCAGAGACGGAGAAATTTTCGTATGATCATTGCTCCACTTTATGTGTGGATGGGAAATACGGATCAGATTATTGCTTTCATGACTGTATTGTAAAGGGATTTAACAATGGTGAATGTGCTTCTCCAAACCGTAATGGCCCGTTTCATTGTTGTTGTTTTAATGATTAGTTTTTTTTTTTTAATCAAAAAAGCATGATCGGGATATTCAAACGTTACATTATACTAGTATTTTATAATTTAAGGACTTAAAAAATGATGTCATCATATTGGTTTGTAATCGGTGTGACTAAACGTCGTCGTTGTATACAAAAAAAAACACAATAACTAGCATTTCACGTCGACCTTTTGTTATCTATTGGCTATGATTATGCCTATGTTTGACCTTTGAGAATCTACCATGATTTAACTTTTACATACGCATGGTCATAGCCATAACATCCTCTTTTCCAATAAAATTGTCAAATGGAAACCGACAGTCTAACCAGAAATCAAAAACTTATACGCTTGCCAACATTATTAATTGGCTAAAATAAACAAGCAACATATCTTAGTTTCATATAAACTAAACACACAACCTTTAACCAAAAGAAACAAACCACACTCGAAAACAAAAACACACAATGTCAATACCGAAACAACACTAAAGACACGAAAAAAGCCAAATACAATAATAGTAACACACACGCCAATGTTCCACGAACTGCCCCTGAACGTGTGTGCCCTGGTCCACCGAAATAAAAGTGCTTCCCCACACTCTTTAGTTTGCGACCTTTTAATTGAATAATATTTTGGGAATTTAGCTCGTACCCCAAAATCTTGGACCGGAACCAAAGTCTGGTTGTTCTCGGCAACTAGGAGATTGCATACGTAAGCAGCTTTTCCAAAACCTTTTTCAGCAAATTCTCCCGATCCCATCTGAACAATAGTGTTTGCACCAGTACTATTTTGGGATAGAACTTCCCCTCCCCATTCCACGGCGTCTGCATGATCAGCTAGGCCTGTAAAGATCGCACCTGGCCAGTACCCAACTAACTCCATGTTGCGGCCGAGTCCTAACCACCAGTTCCCGGAAGATTGGTCCTTCATTTTTGTTCATTTATATATTAGTACACAAATAACATAACAGAAAAAAAGAAACCAAAGAAAATAAAAATTAATGTTTATTCTACCTTCCAGATCTGAATCGTGATGGCGAATTGAGGACCTCCAAATGTAGAGGTGCGAGTAATGGCAGCTTCAAGGGCGACTGTGCTACTGGTCTGCACAAATCCCCCGCAGTGGGTGCTATAGCATCCTGTGTTGTTATAAGTATCTCGCTGCGTACATTTTAGTTATGTTTTGATGCGCTATGCATGACAACAACAACAACATATTAAACTGATAGAGAGATAAAACTTTATACCGTCCAAAATGTAAAAAATCGCGGCTGGTGATCGTGATACAATTCTGGAGAAATCTAAATGAGTAAAAAAAAACGCACTTGCATCAGTTTCAAGTTATAGTAATTAAACGATAAAGTACTGATAATTATTTTAAAAAACAATTGTTCAAATTTGGAACTTACTTGCCAACCAGCTTCGATGGTATTGACATCTCCATTGGCGAATGACCCCGAAGTGAGCCAGACCTGAGATAAACTGAAGTCATCTGCGGCTTCTACTAGCGGCTCCCAAACGTTGAGAGTTGCTCTGGTTCCATATATCGCCCCTTGGTTTTGAATAAATCCGATCGCGTACTGGTTTTGGGCATTCACAATGTAAATAACGTTGTTAGATTAGTAGTGTCGTTTTTAATATTATGATGACAAGTAAAACATTTGGAAATTAATCTTGTCTCATTGGCAACAGTGCTACAAGGCCTTGGCCCCAACATTTAAATTGTGCTTTTATAATTTATTTAGATGTTGAAGCCCGACACAAAATACAATATGCGACAAAGCCTTTCAACTATTTAGATATCGAAACCCAGTTCGAGACAAATGTAATATGTTTATAGACCCTAGGCCCATTATTTAGTTTTATATTTTATAGATTATATAGGATTGAAGGCCAATGCTGATTAAAAATCACAGATTTCAGTATAACGAGACCCACTTTTACACACTAGATAGTAGAGAACCTATCAAATTTTGCAGCTCAACTTTATTTTATATTGTCTTTTCTAATGGATAATATATGTAGCATAACCATCATTGACCATCTTTTTTTCTTCTAAAATCCAAATTTTTAAGTCGTTACTTTTTTTTTTAAAGTATTTTCCATCAAAAGTGTCACAAATAAAAGTAAAAAAATAAAACCATTATGATATATTTTAAAAACGAAAGAGATCTTTTTTTCTCCCTTATGATATATTTTAGAAAGATATTGTGTAGATATTTGAGATTTATTCTTATTAAAACAGTTAATCTAAATATTAAATAAATTATGATGACAGATTTTTTTAATAATAATATTAAATATTCTGAATGGATAATTTAGTAAATTTACATACACAAAAGTGTATTTTTCAAAAAAGTTAAATAAGTGTAGTTTTCCAATTAAAGTCTTGTATAAGTCTATTTCTCCAAATTTCTCATCATGTTATCCTTTAATTTTATTCTTATGATAAATGTGATTTTATAAATCTTCATCAAAAAGTACCTTATGCCCTTTAGTGATGTCGGTTAGGGTTTTGTAATATGGTTTGGGATATTTGGAATGAGAAACATCCGTACTCCGTCTCCGACGAATGGGAATCGTTCGCGGGGGACATTTTTCCCCGGTCGTGTGCCACACCTGCCAGTTTGGTGTCTCAGCTCCTATTTCCAAATTAGGTATCTCCGTAGGAAACTCCTGAAATATTTGTTTCAAAGAAAATTATTAAACTTTTTTCGTTACAAAACCTATCATTTGATATTTATTTCTGTTAACTATAGATAGACATGATTATAAATTGTTAGATGAACAGAAACTACCTGAAGTTCATGGTTTTCCAAAAGCGGATTACTAAACGCCGGTTGATTGTAGATATTTACGCAGTCAATCAAATCGCCGTCGGGACTCTGTTAATTTTCAAACACACACAAATAAAAAAAATTAGGGGAATATTGACAAAGTCTCGATAGGTAGGTAGTTAAACAACAAATTTATTGTTTTAAGGTACCTGAATGGTCAAGGCTGGTGTAGACAATGAGGCTCCGACGGTGATGAGCAGATGTAGTAGTAGTGTCATCATGAGCAGTGTCATTTTTTCAGGCTGTGTTTGACTGAAATGATCGTTCAACCTGCCATATAATATATTTCAAAGTTTATTTTTCTTTTTTTGAGAAAATATATATATATTTCACAATTGACTCAAACGATACCTAGGCTGGTTTGTGTACAAGCAGCTAATGCTAATCCTCTTTACTTGCCTTACAAGTCTTGTTGGAAGGAGTCCAAGCCACTCCAAGCCCATGACTCCAATTACCACTTTATTCAGATTGGTGACGCTGTGTCGATTGATAGAGCTGTGTATGCGATCAAGAATTGTGATGGGATTGTGGATGCTATTGGCGACGAAGGAAGAGCTGATGGATGCTATGGCTTGGAAGCGACTCCTGACATGGCTTGCAAGATCAATTCTTTAACACTCCTGTTGAAGTGAAAGCTGGAGCTGTGATGGATGTTCTCAAGAGTTACTTAAGAAGTCAGAAGCTTAGGTCCTAAGGATCAGACCATCTTTATGTGTTTTATCTGTTTTTAATTTTTTTTTGTAATAAGTTCTAATTAAGGTCAAGTTTGAAACAATAAATAGCGGTTGCAGATTACTTTGTTAAAATTATGGATCTTCAGTTTCTTTGCTAGGAAGTAGTACTATATGTAAATAGACAAAGATAAAATTTTAAATTCCTTTGTAACGTCCCAAAATAGAAGCCTGCTATCTACCCTTCAGATTGGGATTTATGCCCTTCTTTCTCTTTTACTCTCTAGTGCTTAGATGCGGAACACCTTTTTAGTTTTTTACAAAGAAACAAAAAGAGTCTACAACGATGATTGGTCGTTAGCATTTTTCTTCAGAAAATTAATCAATGTTTTTGTGGGCTAAGTTAAAGTATTTGGAAACTGACGGTAATCTTTATAAAGGAAAAGAAAGAAACATTTTATAAAAATTAAATTACATTTTGATCAGCGTTTTGAATAATTTTTTGTTGAAAATTTTATATAATCACATTTTCTTTTTACTTAAACATGGGCATAAAATCAAAATCCGTAGTCCAAACTGAACAAAAAAAAATGATTCGTACTCAGTCCAAAATATAAAAAATAATAGAATGAATTTTGTACGGTGGTACAAAACATATTCAAACCCGAAAATCCAAAAAATAAAACAAAAATCCGAAAAAGTCCAAAAACCAATACGAATGTCCGACTTCGAACTTATATAATACTTTTAGGATAATTCTAATAGAATATTATATTTTTCTTTATTCAAAAAACAAAAAAAAAATCTTAATGTCTTTCAGGTTTGGACCAATCATGTCCAAAGAAAGAAATAAACATTTTATCAAAATTAAATAGTTTAAAAGGTTAAAATAGAAATACAGCCATATAGAACAACAAATATTTATCCTTGTGATCTGGACATTGAATTTTATGGAAATAAAGATAAAATTATATAGGTGATACAGCACTTGATAGTTTTTTTTTGAGAAATTAAGGAGCTTTGATAGTTGTTCAACATCTGATGTTTTTGTCTAACATAGTATCTTTTCTCTTTCTTTTTCGTGAAAATATTAATGAACATCATTATAAATATATATAATGAGTATCCACAAAGTAGTGCTAATTACCATAAGATTCTTGACCCCATAAATCACGAGATTTATAGCATGAAACTGCAAATAAATTATTTAATTAAATTGAAAAGTACTTGCTTCTGATAATAAATTTAGCTTTCTGATACAACATTTTCCTTAAAAGGGTCATTAGTTGCTTTTGAAGGAGCATAATTAGATGAATGACTTCTAAAATAAAACTACACTAGGATCGGAGCCGCGCGCCCGCGCGGGAATATGTTTTCATTATATACATAATATATAAAAAACAAATTAAATTATGGTTTCACTTAATTAAATCATTTTCGTTAGTAAAGAAATTTGTTTAAAATATATTTTTTATTTCTTTATTGTGTTATATATTTTTCAATTGGATGTGTGTTGAATTTGTAATGTAACATAGTAATAAATAATTACGATTTTATAGATTTATCCTATAAGTAATATAAAATATTTGATGTAACACAAAAACTAATATAAATAAATATATTAAAAATCATATTAGTTTTTAGAAATAAGTAATTAAAAGGGTAGAGCTAGATCTAAAATACAAATGCGTAGTAAAAAAATTACAATCTACATATATTTATGTAAACCAATTTTTTATATTAGTCATGAATTAATTATCTTCATAAACTGAATAAATCGTACACAAACTATAATTAATAAAATAATTCTGTAATATAAACTGAATAACAATTACAAAATTTATTTATGTACACAAACTATAACTTATCTTCATAAAGAAAAAAAAAAGAAAAGGAAAAAAAAAGAAAAAGAAAAAAAAATAGTAAATTCATAAGTTCTGTGGGCTTAAAATTTTAACTACTAAACAACCCAACTTATAGTCAGATTTTAAATATTTCACGACTGGGTTACAAATGTTTTGAACTAATTGGTTTACTCAGGCCCAACAAACCTAAAAGAAAAATAAAGATCCAGATTTTGGTTTTTATCACCGACAGGTGACTCGTGTTTTCCGTTATTCATGTAATAAAAAAAAAGTAAATGAAGCGGTGTTGTGTTCCACTTTCCAGATCTGGATCTCTCTCTAAACCAAGAAAAAGGGATACGAAAGGAGAGAGTATGTTTCATAGCTCGAAAGAAAGATTTGCGTCTCACTCTGTTATTAGATCTGCATGTCTAAGTTTTCAAGAGATCTGCATCTCTCTCTGTGGAAAAAGGCGCTACCAACGGAGAGTTGATGTAAATCCTTAGAAATAGTTGAACCTAGATACTGTAATATTTGTTTCAGAATTCTTAGAAATAGGCCATTTGGTTGGAATGTTCATATGTTTGGGATATTAAATATAAACTATGTTTTGAGGATCCTAAACTTAAGAAATTAACTATAAAGTATAACTATAAAATATATCATGTCAGTAATAACTCTCTCTCTAAACAATGTTCAGGTAAAACGCGACGAAGAGAGGACGTGTAATTATTGTAGGTAAGAGCTGGTGAATCATTTTAGTTATGGTTTAGAACAATGAATAATTAATAGGTTTTTGAAATTGAATGGTTTTGATAATTTGGGAGTGGTTTACACATACGTTGGTAGAGGCGAAGTAAGAATGTACAAATATATATAGATAATAACTAAATGTAATATTCAAGCCCAACTCATATAAATGTTTAGATTTCGTGGTAGACTTTATTGTTAGTTTAGTAAAACGACTGTGTTTTATTCAGTGGCAGAGGAATGTAATTATTGAGGAAAAGTCAGGGTGATATCTTATTTGTACTTCTCCTTTAATAGTTTAGATGACAAAGCATAAAGGATTTTTATTTTATCTTTTTCAAAGCATAAAGGATTGAATAACCAGTTTGTCGAATTTTAAACATACTTGCACACTTTTTAGATGTTTTGATCCCAAACATCATCATCTCGGGGGATCTACCAATATAAAATTCAAGGATTTGAAAAAAAATATTTAGAAATTAACATAGGACAATTTGCTTATGTTTTCATTTCATCAAATTTTCACCAAAACTTGAAATTCTTACTGTTTAAACTGAGAAGTTCACATCTTACTAGAGATGGATCAGATCACAAATATTTATACGGTTGCAAGAGTTTGGTGCTAGTTTATCAGATCTCTTTTTAGTTACAATTAAAGTATTAGTTATCTAATGTGTTTTTTTTTCAAATCTTGTTGGATTAATTAGTGCAACAATGGAAAATGCTAATAGAAATAGGAAAAAATAATTGAGTTATCCATGACTAGAGAGGCCATGCATGGTGGGCCGGTGGCTATACTTTTCTTTTGGGTATTGATGATAACTTGGTTAAGAAACATCTATAATAAGTAATTTAGACGTCGATATTTAGTATATCTGCACTAACAAATTATTAATATTCAAACTTCTATAACATTTGAATTCTCCAAGAAGACCCTTTCTTTCTTCTCTCTATGATCAGAGTGATATAAAATCCTCTTGTAAAACGTTGATTTGATAGCCTTAATTACTCTCATCATTCAAAATGTTGGTTCTATTGTCTTCTTTTTATTTATATTTAATATCTCATGATTTTGTTAAATAATTAATCCCACAATCTATCTTCACTTGACTTGTTTGTGCTGACTGTTTAAGTCATTTTTCTTGATCAAATGTCATATTAAAGATACCAAAACGAAAGTGAAAGCAAACAAGTAAAGAAAAAGCTACGTTAAAAGCTGGCTATAGTTCAAATCTTGACGCATATATGCATGCTCCACTATCGCTTAATGTGGCTATATTAGGCTCTTTAACTATTTTTATAGCTAGCTCACCATATGTATTCGAGGACCCTTTATCACACTGGTAAAAAACACTGAAATAGCAACGATTTTCCTACGTTATGCTACGAAAATGAAAACGTAGCAAATCGTACCAAATTCGTAACAAATTTGCTACGATCGTGCTATGAAAGAAAATCATAGCTAACACTTGCTACGATTTTGCTACGAAACGAACCGTAGCAACTTGCTACGACCAAAAACGTATCAATTCGTAGCAACCCACCGAAAAAACGTCCCATCGTCCCCTCGGTCCGACAATGTGCAGACCAAATAATTCAAGATATTTTGAACTTGCTACGAAAATTTTTCGTAGCATATTTCGTAGCTATTTTCGTGGCAGATTTCGTAGCAAGATAATTTATATAAAAGCAACCGAGCACTTCTCTCACTCTCATAACAATGAGTGAGATATCAAACATAAAACACTTTCATTATATGAGTTGGGGCAAATTTTAAAATAGTTGGGGTTGAATTCGTGAGTCCAATGGCTGATTATTTTTATTCAAGAGAGTGGATGGATCAACACTTTGATCCGATCAATAATTGCGTTTCTCGTGAATTTAAGGAAGGTGTTGATGTTTTATCGCGTTTGCTTCCAATCAAACTTCTTTTATCGAGGGGAAAACCATGTTATGTCCTTGTGCAAGATGTCAAAACTGAAAACAACGTGACTCGAGAACCGTTTCTCGCCATCTTTACCGAGTCGGGTTCAAAAGTAATTATTATTTATGGTCAAACCATGGAGAAAATTACTATGATATTGGCGAATCATCGACATGAGGTCAATTTATGGGAGAAGGCATACTGCATACGAAAGAAGAACCATACCAAGAAAATTATCCGAATGTTATGGAAGGAGTATTGGAGGATGTGATGGAAGCACCCAACGAAGAGCAATATGGAGATGGCGTGTTTCAAGCATTTGAAGCTGCTAATGAACCATTATACGAAGGATGTGTTGAAGGTATTTCTCAGTTATACTTGGCATCCCGTTTAATGAAAGTAAAAACCGATCATAATTTACCGGAGTCGTGTTTGGATGAGATATCACAAACGTTTAAAGATGTTCTGCCACAACCAAACAAAGCTCCTGAATCATATTATGAGATTAAGAAGTTGACAAAAGAGCTAGGTCTTCCAGTTGTGAAGATTGATATTTGTGAAGATAACTGCATGTTATTTTGGAGGGAAGATAAAGATTTGGTGGCGTGTCGATTTTGTGGGAAAGACATATATCACCAGTACCGTGGAAAGGGGAAAAGGCGGCCCAAACAAAGAATGTTTTACATGCCTATTACAGAGAGGTTGAAGCGATTGTATCAACTTGAAGAAACTGCAGCACAAATGCGATGGCATGCAGAACATGAGTCGCCCGAAGGAGAAATGCATCACCCTTCTGATGGAGCAGCTTGGAAGCATTTTAACAAGGTATATCCTGATTTCTCTGAAGAAAGTCGGAATATATATCTAGGCTTAGCAACAGATGGATTTAACCCAGTTGGTATGAGTGGTGAAGCACACTCGGTCTGGCCAGTAATTGTTACTTCGTATAACTTACCTCCTGGGATGTGTATGAAAAGAGAATATTTCTTTTTATCAGTCTTAGTTCCCGGGCCAAGACATCCAAAGAAGAGCATTGATATCTATCTGCAGCCGCTAATTGAAAAATTACAAAGTTTGTGGAGTCACGGGGCAGAAACATAAGATATCTCGAGAAAGAAAACATTCACGATGCGAGCTGCATTAATGTGGACAATTAATGACTTTCCTGCTTATGACATGATGTCAGGTTGGATGACTCATGGTCGTTTATCTTGTCCATATTGTCTCGATGATACGAAATCATTTTGGTTGCAACACGGAAGGAAGCATAGCTGGTTTGACTGTCATCGCATGTTTCTACCTAAAGAGCATCCTTACAGGAGAAATGTCCAAGCGTTTCGGAGGGGGAAGACAGTAAGTGATGATCCTTCACCATGGTTGACGGGAGAAGAAATTCGCTATGAAAGAATAAACAACATCGTTGGGCTGAAGAAAACGGTTGAATGTGGAGGTAACGGACACGAGAAACCTGCAAGCAACATATAAGGCTACGGAAAAGATCACAATTGGGTGAAGAAGAGTATCTTTTGGGAATTGCCGTATTGGAAAAACCCTCTTCTTCGCCACAACGTCGACTTCATGCACGTTGAGAAGAATTTCTTTGATAATCTTATCAACACGGTGCTTAATGTTCCTGGGAAGACTAAAGACAATGCAAAGTCGAGGATGGATCTACCTGATTTGTGCAGATCTACCTGATTTGTGCAGAAGGCAAGAGTTACATATCAAAGATGATGGAACGATGCCGGTCCCGATATTTCGCTTGTCAAAGGAAGAAAAAAAAAATTCTTGCGATGGTTGAAGGAAGATATAAAATTTCCAGATGGGTGTGCTTCAAAGTTTAGTAGATGTATAGACGATACGAATTTGAAGCTTTCAGGCCTAAAAAGTCATGATTTCCATGTCATCATGCAACGGCTTCTCCCATTTGCGTTTAAGGAGTTACTTCCCAAAAATGTCCACATCGCAATTTCAGGTATACTTTAAGGAAAAAATTATAAGTTTTACTATATATGCATGCACTAACTCAAAATGTTTTGTGTAGAGATCGCACTTTTCTTTCGGGATATCTCTCCAAAAATACTAAAGAAAGAAGATGTTGCCATTATTAATTCCATATTTTGCTTCTAATCACTTCTCTTCTTTTGTAGCAACAATACTACTGGGAAGAACAATTTCATGAAGAAGTCTACTTCAAATGGAAGCATCAGACTCAAGTGACTATCTGCGGACGCATCAGCCAAAAAAGAAAGAAAGGGAAGCGCCTTCTCCTAAACGAAGAATACATCAAGGTAATAATCTCTCCTGCTCATTAAATTTGTTTCTTTTTACTGTTTTTAGCTCAGTGTTTCTCCACTCTTAGTATTGAAATTATAACAAGATCACACTGTATTTTTATGAATGATTCTTCATGTATTTTTATGGCTGATTAATGTTGTCTTGTGTTTGTATTTTTCAGCGTGGACAGACACGCAGGGGCACAGTTTATGGTCTTGACAATCTCCAGTACAAGAACAAGCGTCCTTCTGAGTCTGTCCCTGCTGCACTCAGGCGAGACATAAATATGGAGATGAGGGTTTCTGGCCTGGAGACTGTCACACAGGGAATCAAGTCTGATTTAAATGCTTTGCAGTCTGACTTCAATGAAGGCACAGCTAGAACTCAGACAACTCTCAACATGATTCTGCAACTTCTTCAGCCTCAAGCTTCTGCTACACAAGCAAGTCAGTCTCAGCATCACTCTCCCTCTCATTATGCAGCTCCACGTCAAGGTCAAGCTCAACCTGAAGAAGGTCACGGTCAAGCTCCAACTCCACCTAACGATCAGCCTCAAGCTCCAGGTGATACACATCCTCAACATCTCATCACCACTAACAATTCTAGTTTAGATAGGTGGTGTAATGAACTTGGAT
This sequence comes from Moricandia arvensis, assembly GCA_905132765.1. NCBI lineage: Eukaryota > Viridiplantae > Streptophyta > Magnoliopsida > Brassicales > Brassicaceae > Moricandia > Moricandia arvensis. The sequence continues at coordinate 65,876 of CAJHQP010002154.1, forward strand.
TGTAGGTTTAGATGTGGCTGTTTATGTATTATGGTTTCATGTTTTGAACCTTTTGAATGTTTGAACTTTGAATGTATTGTATCTTTTGAATGTTTTTGTAACATCCCACTCACCTACCACCCTACCTTCCCCCACCTACTAACCCCACTTCCCTCCACCTAACTCCCATTTGCAACCAGCAAGAAAAGAAAAGAGAAGAAGAGAGAGAGAGAAAGAGAGAGAAAGGAAGAGAGAAGAGAGAGAAGGAGGAGGAGATCGCCGGAGCACTGCCACGCATCACCGGAGTCACCACCGTCGAGATCTACCCGTCACCACCGTTCGCAACCGAAGGTAATCACCGGAAACCGCCCTAGTTTTAAGTTTAGTTTCGGCCGTTTTAGTAAATCGACCATAACTTTCAAACCGTGACGAATCTGGTAAATCTGAGACCACCATCGCGTTCCTCTCATCGAGACGAGTCCGTAGACACCAGCATAGCCCCGATCGGACACCGGAAGAAGCCGCACGCGCCTCCGGAAGTTTCGTCAACCGCGCGCGTGCATCCACGCGCCGCCGCCGGACCGCCGCCGGACCACCGCCGGACCGCCACCGGACCACCGCCGGACCACCGCCGGACCGCCGCAGGCCCACCGCAGGACCACCGCCGGACCACCGCCGGACCGCCGCCGGACCGCCGTTGACCGGTGAGTTGACCGATTGACAGGTTTGACCGGTTTAATTCGGTCCGGTTCGGTTTAATTCGATTTTCGGTTTAAATTGATTTTGGTTCGGTTAAGGAAAACCGGTTGGTTTAATTCAATTTCAATTGGATAAGGTTTGACCAGAGTTGACTTTGACCTGCGAGTTGACTTTTTGATCGGGCTACCGTTTACCCGTTTTGACCCGTTCGAAAGGCGTTCTGACTCGATTTTTCGTTCTGGTTTCAGATTTGGAGTCTGTTTGAGCCTCAGGAGCCCGCAAGTATCACTTTTCCACATTGCTAAGGTGAGGGTCTATTCCGTAAATCCCGAACCAGTATTAGAATTCGTCCTATTGTCGTTTAGTTTCGAAACATGTTCCGTCTGATTGAAATCGAGTCTTGCGTGGTAGTTAGTTCATTCATTGCGAACCGGAACTAGGGGTCTAGAGGATTCAACTATTGATATGATTGTGTGATGTTAAGCGATGGTACATATATATATGTATTTAGATATATATTCGTAGGGACTATTTGATAAGGTCGTGGGATCGACTCACTAACAACTCCCCGTGGTACGAGAAATTCACGGGCAACCTGTGGTACGAGAAATTCACAGGGGACCACAACCCAACTGTGGTACGAGAAATTCACAGACCTGTGGTACGAGAAATTCACAGGGGGTTGGGGTTGGGGTTGGGGGTACAGAAACGTAGTTCTGTACTGTGTGGTGGGCGAGGTTCAGAGACGTAATTCTGGACTACCGACGCGTATTGTTTGGAGCGCCATGCAGAGACGTTTGCATTCGACGCATTTGGTGTAAAGGTGATGGTACAGAGACGTAATTCTGTACTATCATCGCATAGAGGTATTCGAGATATATCCATAGAGGAGAATGCGGGGCATATGGCTTATCTATGTGCTATCATAGCATTGGTTGTTTCGTGTGATGTCCTAGACATCGTGTTTGTTCATGTTAGTGCTAAACTTCCATAGTGGGAGTTCTTTTACCCAAGTCAGTGGTTTGCGTGTCTAGCATCCCATACCTCACTGAGTGACTCCCCTGTTGCTCACCCCTCCTTTCTTTCCCCCTTTCAGGTGATACTGACGATCAGGGTTGATCATATCGACTGGTGCATTTGGGATTGTTCTTCGCTTTATTTCAGACTTATTTAAAAATATTATCGACACTTCCGCGAGTTTTATGTAATATTTGGATTTAAGATATTTGGATTTTTATTTATAATTATTATGATGGTATTTCAGACAATTAATATTATTATTATATTATTACGTGAGATGCGGGTCTCACAATTTGGTATCAGAGCTTCACATTCGGATAACGGGTGTCACAGTTTTGTATCTTTTGAATGTTTTGTGGATCTTTTGAACTCTTAAGGAGCTAATGTAATATATTCCCTTTCTGTTCTAGCTTTTCTTTTTAGATTGTTAAGAATAAAAATTGAAACCCAGGAAAATGAGACCAAATAAGGAAACAAATGAAATAAAAAATGTGTTTCCATTTCTTTCCAATATGAGACGAATGATCGTATCAATCTCAAAACGTAGCAATATGCCACGATCAATAATGTAGCAAAACGTAGCAAGTTGCTACGTTTATTTTTGTAGCAAAACGTAGCAGGTTGCTACGTTTATTTTCGTAGGAAAACGTAGCAAGTTGCTACGTTTATTTTCGTAGCAAAGTCGTGTCCATTTGCTACGATCTATACCGTAGCAAAACGTAGCAACTTGCTACGTTTATTTTCGTAGCAATGTCGTATCCATTTGCTACGATTTTGCTACGATGCGAAAATGGCTACAATCGTATAGCTACGAAAATATAAACGTTGCTTTTCGTAGCAAAACTCCCATATAGCTATGAAAATTTCTCTATAGCCACGATTTTAAGTCGTTGCTATTTGGGTTTTTTTTACTAGTGTCACTATCTTGCTACTGAGTACTGACTATGCTTAGCCAAGTCGTTTGTTTTTTAATTTTAATCTGCTTATAATAGCAACACAAAACTAATGTTCTAACTAAAGTTACGGCCAATAAACAACAAGGGTCCAGGTCATATATGTATAGGTCAAGACTGCCAAACCAGTACCACCATAGCTATTTTTCTGTTGAGGATTCAATAGCATTTGTGATGACAAAGATGATCTAATCATAAGCTAAAGCCTAAGGAAGATTCAAAAGAGTCACCAGTATCCCTTTCCTAGGTAGTTGAGACATCTTTGTACCCTGCAATACAACTGTCTGATACGTTATTCTCTGTTGAAACTTGAAAGAGAAAGCGAGTTTAGTGACACTACAAAAAAAGGCAGCTGTCACCATCGCAAGTAGGGCAAAGACATGAATTTATACAAACTGGATCATACAACGGCGACCATTTTATCTTTGCTTTTCCTTTAGTTTGCATATGTAAAAGTAAAACCCTTTCCCACGACACGCTCCACAAGCCAACCCGCTTGTTTTCCATTTCTTTTATTTAGTAGATAAAACATGTATTGAAATTACAATTTTTTTTTCCTTGAAACATTTTTTTAGAAAAACAAGCACGTTTAAAAGGAAAGAATATTGGCTAATAATAAATGTCAAAGTAAACATGTGGCTTAGTATAAATAAATCTGTGTAATTTATTGACTATGTAGATATTTGGTCAAAAGAGTGAAATATATCAAATTTTAATTATTTATGTCAAAATTAAATGAATCTATCACATAAGAAAATAAATATATAAAAAAAAATTCAAAATCTTAAAGTTTACTTCCCATGATAAATAAAATATATGTCCCTAGAATGTTTAATGATAAATATTAGGTCTAGACAAAATAACTTGTACCCGAGTACTCAAATCTGGAACGGAGCCAAAATACTCAAATTTGAAACCGTACCGAAAATCTATCGATACTTATATGAGTTTAGAACTCTCATACCCGAAAAACTCCAACCCGAATAGATTGAACCCAAATCTGACCTGAATTCGAGAACCGACTGGATACACAAAGACCCGAAATCAAAACACAAACAAAACTATAAGTTTTCTTATAATCTTAAAGAATTCTCTACTATGGAAGTTTAAAATATTTAGACCCAAAACCCGAAAAGAATCGACCCAAAATCGACCCAAAATCAACCCAAAATTCTATAGGTACCTATATGGGTCTAAAATTTATCTCTCCAAAAGATCCGAACACTCGAACCCGAAAGGAACCGACCTGAATCTGACCCGAATACCCAAATGCTCAGATCTAATAAATATGTTGTCTTATGTAACTTTCTAATACTTTTTTAGTCAAATACAACTTTCTAATACCATAATAAATGTTAAAGTAAATATATGGCTATAAATGAATAATTTTGTGTAAATTATTTTCTATGTAAATATTTGGTCAAGAGAGTCAAATATATCAAACTATAGTTATTTGTGTCAAAAATAAATAAATCTATCACAAAAGAAACAAATTTGTGCAAAATCGTAAAAATCTTAAAATTTGTCTGACAAAATTAAATAAATGTATGTCTCAAAAAAGTTCGAGAATAAGTATGTTGTCTTACGTAACTTTCTAATATTTTTTTTGGTCAAACGCAACTTTCTAATATGAATATAAAATGGTGACACTAAAGTAATCTACATTATGTTTTGAAATAAATAACTAAATATGTCACTAAATAGTCAACAAGCAGAGTCAAAAGATATTTTCAAATACACAAATCTATACTATAATAAAAGGCCAATAACAAGCACTCTCAGGCCATCCATATCCCCTTAAAAATTGACCAATGATATTTTAGTATTTTGACATGTCATGCCACCTCATCCCTGATGTGTAATGTTCATGGGACATCTAACAATAATGAACGTTTGCGACGCCAACAATAATGAATGAAAGCAACTTTATTACTCCTCCAAATGAAACGCCGTCTAACTCTCCGCATCCCTCTTCAAGATCAATGAGATTGATTAGTCTTCAAGAGACCATAATTACACACTCATATGAAAAGCAACCCAGCTCTCTCCCTTCCTTCTTCAGCATATATATATATATATATATATATATATATATATATATATATATATATAGATACCCCACCCCAGCAATATCTTGCTAAGATCCTTAAAATCATGGCAAATCCACTTCCCTTCAGTCAGGTTACAGCAGGACCAGGAGATTCCAAGTTGATGTTTAGGCTAATCAATTTCTGGGAAGCTCGCAATAACCTCAAAGGAGGCATCCTTATTTCTCTCGAGATGCTGATGATTGATGAATAGGTATGTCGGGGGTTCGAAAACGCGGGCGCGGATGGCGATTACGCAGCGTTGAAACGCTCGGCGGAGGTCAAGCGCGGCGATTTCGCACTAATCAGTTAAAAAAATGGTTTCACCGAAAAACTCCTTTTTGGGGTTTAAATTCTTGAATAGATTAAGAAAAACGTAAGATTTCAATGAATGGTGGCAGATCTATAATTTTTGCAATGTTGGAAGTTACAGAAAAATTAGCCGACAACATAAAGAAGAAGAAGACTTATTTACAACTTTGCCACTCATTTAAAAAAAATTACAATAAAAATACAAAATGAGTACTCAACAACTCGAAGACAAGATAAAATAGCTATTAATGTGCTACTTTTCCATCAAGCCAAGGTAAATTTTATGCAAAATATGGCAAATAACTAAAATATATAAATTTATTTAATAAAATTGAGAAAAACATTAAAATTAATCCTCGATTACTCCCCGCTTAATTCCCAATTTTGACCTAACTCGCTAGGCCCGGACCGACCGCCCGACTAACGCCTAGCGAGATTTCGATCATGCTCGCAGTCTCATTCTTCATGGTTTTGAATTCTTGACTGTAAACCTCTCACAATATAATTGAATCCATCTAAACCCTATTCGAGAATCTTATTATCTTTTTTAGTACCTTTGCAATTTAGATTATTATGCACACAGTAAAAAGGGGAAAATATTTTTTTTGAACAACAACGAAAATAATGTATATAACGCATAGACTCACATAACTATTTTAATCATTTTTTGATCTATGCTAAAACAATATGTCACAAGTTTTTATATGTTAGGTGTGTTGATAAATATGCACACTGAATTTTGACGCTATATTGTTCCCTCTGATCTGTTGGGTACTGTCACTCAAGGGTTCATAGCTTAAAACTGTGGAAAAATATGGAAATGGGCTCAAACGTGGGAACATCTCACTTTCACAAACTTCTTTGCATCCAACAACAAGGTTATGTACCGTGTGGCTGACCAGCAGCTGGTTATTTGCTTCATACACACACCTATGTCCTGTCAACGCTTGAAGAAAATATGAAGCCATTTTGTCCTGGCGCTTTTGGATCCATTCCTATGCAGATTTTGAAGCCAACTGGGATCTCAAAGGGGGTCTTTATGGTGAGCTTTATATAAGAGGACTTATTAGATGGTTTATGCCATTGAAGAGTTTGGTGACGTGGAACCATACGATGTCTTTGTTGGGGCGTCATGGTTTTCTCAAATACAGTTATTTGGTGACACTGATAGAACCCTAATTTTCTTTTAAAGATTTTCCTAGGGATCGTCTTAAATAAAAATGATACACAATGTTAACATATGCAAATATGTGTTGTGTATATGCAAATGCAATTCTATAATAACTTAAGAATCTAGAATTAATATAAATTATTTATGATCATGCCTTGGAATGTCTTTTTATATTTTTTTATCTCCATTATTTGTGAAATTTTAATCAATAAACAATTAAAACTTTGCATTTTTGTGAAGGAAAATACAAAAATAATTATTAAATTTAACGTTTTTGAAGCTGAAAAAAGTATTTAAACTCTCATAATTTTATGTGTACTTATAGAAAGAATAGTTCCAATGATAAACCAAAAAGAAAATGGTAGTCATAAATCATATAGCATAAAACAGAAATATGAAGAAAAAATCTATGACAAACCAACATTTGATCATTAGTACCTTCTTCATGAGGATTATGTAAATTCAATTTAAGTTTAATGAAACAGTCGTTATAGAAAAAAAAATCTATGAAATGGAAGTTATCGATTGATTTGAGTTTAAGCCAACAATTTTAGCTTTTTGATGTAATAATATTTCAAATAGTATACTATGTGTGTTCTATTATTATTTAATATTAGCTACATATTTAAATACAAATAAAATAATATAATTTATATTAAATTTAAGAATATATATTTATGGAGAAATATGCAAAATACATATTTTAATTACATTATACATATGCAAATACATATTCAAATACGTGATTTTATTACATTATACATATTTAAATACTATAAAATAATATGGACATAACTAAAGTATAAAACTCGAGCGTAGCTCGGGAAATTCTCTAGTAAATGTAATAGATCATTTTCCCAAATTAATATTTGACTAAGATAAAAGATATTAATTAATTTGAGATTCTCTAAGACCATTTGAGTATAAAAAGAGCCTTTGTTAAGATGCAAGTTCACAACATCTTACATATCCAATTGATTCTTTCAAAAAAACAATTATCAATGGGTGTCCCAAAAGCCTTGATGACATTTCTTCTCCTTGTCATATTAGGAGTTTCGTTATCCAACCAGATTCTTTTGGCCTCAGGTATTTCTTCAAATTTTTGCTTTCGCAATAATGCTAACTAGCATTGATAATGATCATATCTACATATGGATTGTATGAAGTATATATGTATATTTATAAAGCCTCGATAAAAGAGGGAAAAAAACTATTGTTTGGACTCACATACATTTGTAATATGATGTAGGTGCAGCGACGGAGGGATATTATTCGTTTGCTCATTGCTACAATTTATGTGTGGATGGGAAATACGAATCGCATCAATGCACTGTGGACTGTCATCACAAGGGATTTAAATTTGGTGACTGTGCTTCTAAAAATCCTAACGGCCCATTTCGTTGTTGTTGTAATAATGGGGAATAGTCTTTTTATAATTTGGAGACTTAAACGATAATGTCATTAATGTTGGTTTGTAATCAGTTGTGGCTAAACATGGTCATATATAAAATATAAAAAACACACACTCAATAAATAACATTCGATTTCGACCTTTTGGTATCTATTGGCCATGGTTATACGTATGTTGACCTTTGAGAATCTACCGTCGTTTAACTTTTTGTATGCATGATCAATTGATCATAGCCATAGTTTCCAATATAATTGCTAAATGGGAAGTCTCAAGCTTAATCGGTTAAAATAACAGTAGATAATCAAGCAACAAATCCGAAGGTGGTTTGATGGTTCATCGTAAAACTGAGAATAAAAGCTTACCGTCAACTAAAAGAATCGTAAAAGCCACCATCACTGCCAACACCAATACCAACCAACTCCACTTAAACCTTGGACCCAAATCCGATAAAACCAATTCGATAAAACCAATCCAAAATCAACCCAAAATTTTACAAGTACTTATATGGGTCCAAACCTTATCTACCCAAAAGATCTGAACAGCCGAAACCGTCTTGAACCCGGCTCGAATATCAGATTGCCTAGGCCTAATAGATATATTGTCTCATGTAACTTTTCAATATTTTTGGTCAAACACAACTTTCTAATATCATAATAAAATGTTGCAGTAAATATATGGCCATAAATGAATTTATGTAAATTATTTACTATGTAAATATGTAGTCAAAAGAGTCAAATATATATCAAATTTTAGTTATTTATGTCAAAATTAAGTAAATATATCTCCAAAGAACAAATTTGTAAAAAAATGTAAACAAATTTGTAAACAATTTGGACTCACATACATTTGTAAGCAAATTATGATGTTATGATTACCAGGAAATTTTCATTTAAATTATAAATTATGTAAATATTTGGTCAAAAAGTGATATATATCAAATTTTAATTAATTATGTCAAGGTTAAATGAATCTATCACATAAGAGAAAAAATTTGTAAAAAAATTGTCAGAATCTTAACATGACAAATAAAAATCTATCTCAAGAAAGTTTGATGATAAATATGTTGCCTCATGTAACTTTCTAATATTTTTTTGGTCAAACGCAACTTTTTAATACCATAATAAAATGTTAAAGTAAATATAAATAAATTTCTGTAAATTATTTACTATGTAAATATTTGGTCAACAGAGTCAAATATATCAAATTTTAGTTATTTATGTCAAAATTAAGTAAATTTATCACAAAAGAAAAAAAAATTGTAAAAAATGTAAAAATCTTAAAGTCTATCTGTCAAAATTAAATAAATGTATGTCTTGAAAAAAGTTTGATGATAATTATGTTTTCTCACATAACTTTCTAACATATTTTCTGGTCAAACACAACTTTCTAATGCTAAAATTGTGTCACTAAAGTGTTTTACATTTATGTTTGAAAATAAATAACTAAATATATCAATAAATAATCAACAAATAGAGTCAAAGGATAAGTTCAAATACACAAATAAATGTAACTAATTATTTGCCCAAATTAATATTTGACTAAGATAAAAAAACATGGATTAATTTGAGAAATTCGAAGACTATTTGAATATATAAAAAAAAAGCCCTTGTTAAGATCCAAGTTCACAACATCTTACTTATCAATAGATTCTTCCAAAAAATAATTATCAATTAAAGTCAATATATGAACGCAGAATCGTTTACTTAGGAGTTGCAGAGTCTCATTGATAATCATAAATGTCTGTACAAAATAAAATGAATATCTTGTTAAGAATCAATGTGGCATCTTCAGTTGTGGAGCTTAAGGACTTACTGACACTGTCAAGACATCTGGATCTAGATACAATAATATATTGAAAAAAAATCTATCATTTTCAATCTGGTCCTCAACTTGAGATTGCCACAAGAAAAAACTTCAAGATGTGCCCGGAGAAACAAAGCTACCGGTAAAAACATTTATTTTTCGCCCGAGTGTTACAAAATTACAAAAACCTTTGACCGGTAACAAAGAAAAAAGAAAGTGGCAAAACGTTAAAAAAGGCCTTTAACTTTCATTCTCTAAAGCTTTGTTATTACCAAACAAGCTCTCTCTCCTATTACCAAACCCACCACCTGAAGAATCAAGCCCTGACCCACCACGATACTTCATCTCCTGCGCTGTTGTTCTATAGTTTGTGCTATCAACCTGAACTCTCGAGGTTGGGTCATTAGAGGCAACTGATCTGTAAGTACCTGCTGCTGCTCCAGGAGGGTAACGTGATGGAGAAACATATCTTCTTCTCAGATCCATGAGATCATTGTTGTTTCTCCTAGATGGCTCAGAGAAAGAACCTTCTGTTGCAGAAGAGGAGATGAAAGGATCGTCAGGTCCCCAAGCTGTGAGAGACTCTTTCTTCTTGGCAAAGAAATGCCACGCACCGAATAAAAACAGTATGAAGAAGAAGACAGGACTGCTCCATAGGACTGTGTTGGGTTCTCCTTTGGAACTCTGAAGCTTTGATTTGTACGTAGCTACGTACCCTTCACCTAAACTCAACACAAGAAGCTTCTCACGGTCGCTAGCTATCAAAGGAGTAACCTTGAGGTTTTGGTGATTGGTTTTAGATGATTCTTGATGGCTCAAGAACGTTGACCTGATATCTTCTAATGAAGCAGGGAAGAGAAGCCGAGGTCCCGTGGTTCTAACGTAGTGTTGTGTCGATACATTGTATACAAACACTTTCTCTTCGTTGACTAGAACAAGGTAGCCTTTGATAGCTTGTAACGCTACAGGCTCTTGTATCTGAATCTTCTTCTTTGACCTCACTCTACATTTGAAGTTCATGATGTCACCAAGAACTAACACATGAATGACTTCGCCTTCTGATGTGAATCCGTAAGCTTTAGACCTCTCTGAGGCGTCGAAAACGTATGTTCTCGCTAGAGAATTGTTCAAACCTTCACATTCTGATTCTCTGATTTTCATGCTTCTCAAGTCTAATGAACCAGCACCAGTCTCGGTGAGAAACAACAGCCTCTGCTTCAAGAACACAAGAGGTCTACTTGTAGGGGTAACAGACCCGTAAACAGTTCTGTTCTCAGTGAAAACCGTGAGCTTACCGGTGAGATCAGTCGACAATATGTACCTAACACGACCCACATGATGCACTTCAAGTAAAGTCACCTCTAAACCATCATCCCTGCCATCAAACCTACCAACATTCTCCATCACAGCTGAACTTAAATCCTCCCCAGAGCCCTCTCTGAGTCTATGCAACAAGATGACCCCACTTTGATGACCCGTCACCACAAAGCTCTCGTTCTTATACACAGAGAAGTAAGAAACCATCGCAGTGATCGGTGAATCACAGTCCGTGGAAAACTCGACCAAAACGTCACCGTTTCTCAAGAACAAGTAAAGGTTCCCACTTGAGTCCCCAACAGCGAAGTACTTGCTTAAACCTTCGTGGTCTCTAAAGGGCAACACGTTGATACACGTTGCCTCGGAGTTTAGCTTCACAGCAGATGTGAACTCGAATCTCTCAGACCAGAAAGGACTGTACTTTGTCACTGAGAACGCCTTAGCTTTCTCTTTAACCCCATTACTACTGATCTCGTGTTTCCTAGTTTCAGATAACTTAGCGTCTAGTCTAGCTACTACTTCCGTGAGATTCCTAACAAGCTCCTCGAGTCTATGCAACCTAGAATCTGAGTTCTCGTACGGAACCGGATCGGACTCGGACGTGGCTACGATCGGTGAAAGGAAGAGCGAAGTAAGGGAGACGAAGAAGAGGAAGGACTTGCCTTTTTGAAAACCCGCCATTAAAGAGTGTAACCAAATGGCGTCTTCTTATTCTTGAGATTGGTAAGTCACCGCCATTTACGCAGCAGATCTGTTGGAGTTTGGAGATCTGAAAGTAAGAAGATTTATCCGGTCGGAATCTATCTGAAGAATTTCTTTTGGAAGTCAAGTCAAACAAAGTTGTGGTAAGAAGATTAAAATAAAATTGTCTTAATTTGATATTTTGTGTCCGAAATTTTCTCTGGTTTTATTTAACCTGGCAAAGTTTAAGGAAATATAAAAAAATATGTTTTTTAATTATCTTCGTATTTAATATTTTTTTAATAACAAAAAAAAATATGTTTTACACATATTAGAAATATAATAACAATATACTATTTTCTGTAGTTGACTGTTTAAAAAAATTAAACCAATAAAATTTTTATAAATTTAATTAATTTTATTTTTTACATTTTACCATTACTAGCTTATATAAACATTGAAAACGTAAAATATATATCCCTAAACGGTTTTTGTAAATATTTATTTTTAAAAACGTAGAAAGTATGTTTGAGTTAAATGAAAATATAACTTTGTATTTATATTTGAAAATAATTAATAATTTTGTCTATAAAACTGACATGAGTAATTAAAAATTATATACTTAGTTGGAAGCTTCTTGAATAATTTCAATCCATTTAAAATAAAGGTGTACTGGATATTTATTTGAATATATAAAACAAAGATAGTAATTCCAATGACAATATCTATTAAAAGATTGGAATGACAATGATGTATGATCTAATCTCACACTATACTCTCTGTAGTTACAGCAACAACCTATGTACTTTGGGAAATGAGACTCGAATCTGATCGAAAATGCCAAAACGCACGGTCCTACTGCCTGGCCACACAAACACAAAGCGACATGATCCAGCGATTCATATTCACTACACCTGCAGTTTCATTGCCACATTTCTCTTCTTATTTTATTTTTTTAAATCGGTATGTATGTCAAAAACTGCTAATAAACAAAATCTGTAATATTTAGTTGGGAAAAAAAAAGAATTGCATTCACAAGAAAATGTTCAATAAGATCTAGGAAGAGGTAATTTACTTGTGGATTTGCCTTAGCTTGTTTATTATCCAATTTGCTCGTGGTTTAATCTGTTCATGTGTGTGCATGAATGCAATATTATAACGAGCATGAGTTTTCCTTCGATCCTCTAACTTCCAGTTCAGCTGTTCCTCTTTATATGTTAATATAGTGATATGGGCTTTGCTTTTTTTTTTCCGAGACTTTGTATTTTATGGTTTGTGTTGTTGAATGATCTCTATCTCTATAGACTTTTGGTTTTCTTGCGAAGGTTCTTGTCTCATGAAAATTTATGTGCTAGCTAGATAGTCGGATTTTGTGTATTCCACATGTGTATTTCGATTGATATTTTCCCTTTGTAGTAAAACATCAAATGACAAGTTTTCATTAAAAAAAAAACATCAAATGACAAAATGTGTTCTTTAGGCTCGTATCTATGTTTCGTGGTTTCAAAGGAGACATGTCCCTTTACTCCAACCAAAATAAATGATTGATTATGTATTTCTGCTCGACAATTAAATCATCATAATCATTAAGTACAATATAGCCCACTTCTACATGACCAAATTATAATTTAGAATAACAACTAGCTTTAATTTCGTATAAAGAAAGAGACTCGAGAAACATTTGTCTCCTGCCTTACCACTCCGATTATATACATTAGATCTTATTCCTCAACTACTATCATTCTTCCACGTATTATATGAAAGCACACGACCATAATGTATATCCGTATACACAAATATTCATATGCGAATTAATATAAATAACTTGCCAATTGTCAACGTCCATATATACATAGACATAAAAGCGTAAATTCGTGTATATGTCACATCAGTATAAGGTATATAGCTTGGATGGATCTTCCTGAAATCGTGTTCTCACGATTAGCTACGAGCAAGGAGCACCTTAGTTATATATATTAGCCGGCCAACAGAAAACAATCAAGAACATAATCAAGAATAGTTTTTTTTTTTTTTTTTGTAGATAATCCTAATGATCCTCCAAAATATACCCATATCTCTCCCCTAATAAAAACTCGGACAAAGAGGAAACCCTAATCCTCTCTTTCTCTCGGATCATTCAATAATTTTTTTTTTAACTAGTAGATGAGGATGAGGAAGCTTTGTCCAAATTTAGACAATGAAGACGGGTTAGAGACGGTTTTAGAGGTTCCTGTGCCGGAAGAAATGTTTACGAAGATGGGAAGCAACGCCACGGGGAGGTGGAGGAATATGCACGCTCTTATGAAGGCTCATGCCGTCGTGACGGCAGTCGCGGCGGACATGAGAACGCCGGCGTCTTCGTCGACGATGAGTAATGTGAATATGCATTTGCAGTCAAAATCAGACAATGAGTTTGTGGCGTTGTTGAAGATCGTGGGAAGTCCTCTTATTCCTTTTCATGTCCCTCTCGAGTTCTGTCTCTCCCGACCCATTAATGTCCCTTCCATCGTACGTATATATCATCATGCATCATGCTATCTATCTTGTGTGCTGATTTCACATGGTTTTATTTTGGGTTTGGGTAATTTTTTAGGTTTGAATTTTCACCTGGTTTATATATATTTGGTTTACTAGTAGAATTCAAATGGCAAGACTATTAGGCGATGATTAACCCCGGTTTATTAGGATGGAGTTATTAATCTCGCTAAGATACGTTTCTTATTTTTTAACTAAGAAAATCTAAGAACCGTCAAGAGACGTCTCTTAGACGAAAAATGTAAAAAGAAAAATCAAATCATAATACCATAAGAGATTGAGATTAATCATAATTCACGAGATTTTTTTAGAGAGCATTTATAGATGTGTATGGTGTTACATATAGTTTTCTCTTTTCTTGCTATACAATTTTAATATACTTGATCATAGATATATTTACCTTACATTATAAAACATACTTTTGGCCAAGTATGAAGAGAAAACTTGTAGGTGAGAATTTGATATATAGTTATAATGGTGTGTGTGAAGGAGGCGTCGACGGCTAAGTACATAGTGCAGCAATACGTAGCTGCATGTGGAGGTCCAGCCACTTTGAACGCCGTGAAGAGCATGTACGCGGTGGGGCAGGTTAGGATGCAAGGCTCCGGGATGGTTGCCGGAGAGGATGAAGGGATAACAGCCACGCCGGTGCGGCTGGGGAAAGGCAATTTCGAAGTCGGAGGTTTTGTTTTATGGCAGAAGAATCCAAACCTTTGGTTCTTGGAGCTGGTGGTTTCCGGTTTCAAGATTAGCGCCGGTAGTGACGGCAAAGTGGCTTGGAACCAATCATCTACCCAGCCTTCCCAAGCTCACCGTGGCCCTCCTCGTCCTCTCCGCCGCTTTTTTCAGGTGCCCATATATCTCAAATTTAACCACGTAATGTTTTACATAAATCATATATCTCGAACTTTAACCACTTGACCATATATCTCAAACTTTAACCACTTAATGTTGTAGTCTACTGGTTTTGAATTAATGTTGTCATGTTAATTTGAACATGGTACCATGCATAAACGTGGACTAAAAACAACTAAACTGGACTTAATGTCATTAATATTTGTGGTCTTTAGAAGAGTTTCTAGCAATAAAACTTATAAAAGAGAGAGCATAATTAAATAGAATGGATGATTAGTTGGAATGTAAAAAATTAACTGTAAACTTTTTGTTGCATATACGTTGGCGGTAACCATAAAATTATTGTTATAAATTTTTGTGCAGAGATTTTTGTTATAACTATATTGGTTGTATTTGTAAATTTGTGACAGTATATATTTTATAATACGACATGACTAATTAAGCTTTAAAAGATATGTTTATTAATTAAATAATTTATATTAACACACAAAAATACAAATTATCGAAGATTAATCTAAAGTTTGTATGCATGCATATACATTTTGACATGTTAAACGTGGCAGGGACTTGACCCTAGGTGTACGGCTAGTCTCTTTTTAGACGCCGTTTGTATCGGCGAACAAACCATAAACGGCGAAGCCTGTTTCGTCTTAAAGGTTGAGACGCCGGCAGATATACTCAAGGCGCAGTGTTCGGCTAACACGGAGGTGATCCACCACACGGTGTGGGGTTACTTCAGCCAACGGACGGGGCTTCTAGTAAAGTTTGGTGACACAAAGCTCGTGAGAGTCAGATCAGCTAGGGGCAAAAACGACGGCGTTTTTTGGGAGACAAGCATGGAGTCAATCATTGACGATTACATGTACGTTGACTCGGTTAACATAGCTCACGGTGGTCGAACGTTGACCACGCTTTATAGATACGGCGGAGCGGTTAATCATCGGAGAAAAATTGAGGAGAAGTGGAGGATTGAGGAAGTGGATTTTAATATTTGTGGGTTGTGTTTGGAGAGCTTCTTGCCACCGTCGGATATGAACAATGATCACTAGGTACGGTCGATATCGTTAGCTTCTCTCTTCTATCTGTTTTTTTTTTTTTGGTTAGATGGGTTTGTTGTTGAAATTAGGTTTCTTTGAAGAGAAAGAAAGAGATACATGCACATTTGAGATTTTGTATACGTGGGAGTGGTTGAATATTGTAACTGTAAAATTTACTTTTTAATCGTTTTAGTCAGAATATAAATAGTTCATTGAAGTAACCAATAGAAAACATTTAGGGCATGATTAACCCTTCTTATTTTTTTCTTCTTTTTAAATAATTAGAAACGAACCGTGCACCGTCACGTGCCAGTGGTTTTGTGGACCCTACCCTATAAGAAACTCATTAGAAACTTAAAACTTAAAACTCATCTCCTAAACTCATCTCTTATACGATTATTAAAGGTTTTTATACTATTCGCGAATTATACTGACACATGGCGATCCGCGATTGATATTTTTTTAATTTTTTTTTAATTAGACTGCAAAAGAAAAAGAAAAATAAAAAACCCACTATGGGTTATAATGATTATCATGGTCTAAATGGTGGTAGCTTGGTAACTTTTTGGGATACAGCGTATATCTATGTTAGTTTTTGAATTCGATTAACATGATCGTTTATCCGTAATATTATTGAAAAGGTATTCCAAACTCATGTTAAACACTGTAGTACGTTTCGGGGTTATTTATAGAGTACGATTTTCCAGAAGTCGACCGGATCAGCCCGTTGTATAAAAAAGAAAGAAAGTGCTTTAAGAGCACCCCTATTAGTGAAACTAGGGAGGCTCGATTTTCAAAACTACTTTATTAATTCTTTTTCGGTTTGATTTAAAAAAAAAAAAAGTCTGGACTAATTACGGGTCGCTACATTACGTGGGCCCCGCGAAATAGTGATGAACCAGTCTTTTCCCAGTGAATCTGTAAGGAATGGATTCACAAAATTTATAATATTTTAATTACTCTTCTTATAAAACTGTGCCTATGAATCCCATTAAAACCTTTAATGGATTTGGTCTAAGTAGGATGTAACCGCACCGGCATAGATGACAATTGGTACACTTTTTTTTGGTCAAAGACAATAGGTAACAATGAAACAAAAGAAGTTCCTTGAAGTATCCCACTGGACCATACTAAAAAGGCCGACTTATATACTATGTGGCCCATTAAAATCAAGCGAAACCCTAGATCGCGAGAAACAGAAGCATATCGACTATATAAGTACCAATTCTTCAAATTTTAAACCGATCTATCCCTTTCCTCCTCATCGTCTCAGCAGCTCTTCTCGTTGTAATCGATTGTTTTATTTTGCGGTCTCGAGCAGCTATAGGTTATCGTAGTGTACTAGTATGTGTGTTTCTTATTCGATTTCGATTAATATGAATGCATCTGTTTACTCACTTTTCTACCTCACTGCGAGTAAAATCACAGAGAATGGTAGAAGAGTTAAGAACGGGTGCAGAGATCGAAACGGTTATCTTACCAACCCATTGCATAATTTTCTTTTGCTTTGGCGTCAAATGAATCGACCGAAACTTTCTCCTTTTTAATTAGATTTTTATGAATTATATAGGCAGATGAAGAATTGATTAATATATTATGCTTAAAACACACAGAAGAATAGTGTTGATAAACCATCTCCGCTTATTATCTGATGCCAAATGCCTATTAAATAGTTTTGTTTTGTAATGGGATGTTACAGTGATGAGATATCAGCAGACGGGCGGTCTGAATTGATGCCATGTAGATTGTCTGCCTTCGCTACAGTTTTTAGTAGCTTCTCTGAGTTTTTTTCTTTTAATATTTTATTTTGATTTGATATTGTGAGGCTTTTTGCGATGATGAATTTGCTTATAATTTATGTCTGGACATATGAGATTATTCAAATCTTTGATATGACTGGTGCAAATTTTCTGAGCTTTCCCTCCACTTTTTCATATATGACTGTACTTTGGTTCACTTCTCTTACGAGGGGGCGATAATCATTTGTAACAATATATTGATCATTTTGCTGGTCTGACCCGTTTGAATGGTGCTTCTCTTTGTCATCAATTATTAGAGCATTTGCATTGAAGCTTTTCTTAACATATATTTTCAAATTGTGCGAGACATTGGCGAGAGAATCTCCAATGCAGATGACCTTGTCTTCGGCTAAACCTATATACCTTGGAAGAACCGCTTGCAAAGGATTATTCAACACTTGCAAGGGATTATGCAGAAGTTGAAGTTTTGATTCCAAACTGTGGTGAAATTATTTTCGAGAAAACCAGACATTGGTATTCACATAGGTTAGCCGTGTAGGTACATTGAAATAAAGGTCTAATGTAAACGCAATTGTTGCATTTTAGAGCGTAAGATTGATCGTTTTACTATGATAAATGTACATATCTTTTTTTTTCCTATAATTGTAAACTGCCTCTTCAAATCAAGGGATCAATCTATTTCAAGATTACTCGTCGTGTCTACAGAAAAACAATACTGAATCGAATTTACTAATAGTTTTACTTTCATATGGCAATAATCCAATCATAGTTGTATCAGTAGGATCATAAAGACTATGTTAAAAGTTCAGTTTTAAAAGTAAAAACATCCGTAAACATGTAACTAGAAAATAGTAGCTTGTGACAGTCAAAAAAAACCTTGAGAGTAATGCTCCGGTTAAGAATCAAATCAAGTAGTGAACGAAACAGCTCCGGCTCGGAAAACATTATTGGTTCGGTTCGGTTAAAATATTCAAGAAATCTGCACGACTCGAACCGATTTTTATTTTCTTCGGTTTGGTATTGAAATGAATCGTGTCGTCTCCCTTCTCTAATGAAAAAACCCAATATCACACTGGGAGCAGAAGCATTCGGATAAACCTTTCAAAGTCATCGCTCTCATTCATTCATGGCCATCCTCTCCATCTCTTTCCCTCTCATCATCTCCTTCCTCCGTCCTCACACCTCTCCTCGCTTCAATCTTCTCCTCCAACCTCGCTACCTTCCTCGATCCCCTTACCGCCGTTTTCACCGCACCGCCGTCTCCGCCGTTTCCTCCAATGCTCATCATCACCTTTCCCATCGCAAACCCGATGATGACAACGGTGGAAACTCCGTCTCTATTCCTACATTCCAACAAGCAATCCAACGCCTCCAGGTTCGTTCTCCCACCTTCAATCTCCTGGCGAATTCATCATTCTTACTTCACGCTTTACTCTATGCTGTGTTTTAGGAGTATTGGGCTTCTGTTGGATGCGCCGTTATGCAGCCTAGCAACACTGAGGTTAGTCTCTCAACTAGTCAACTTATTCTTATACCTCTTTTTAACTCTGCTCCTTTGGTTTTAAGGTTGGAGCTGGCACTATGAATCCTTCCACGTTTTTGAGAGTTCTTGGTCCTGAACCATGGAATGTTGCTTACGTGGAGCCTAGCATACGTCCTGATGATAGTCGATATGGAGAGAATCCCAATAGGCTTCAAAGGCACACTCAGTTTCAAGTCATTTTGAAACCTGATCCTGGGAACTCTCAAGACCTCTTTATTAACAGTCTCTCTGCTTTAGGTACTGCCAAACTTTTTTTCCCATGAAATGCTTCCACTTAGCTATGTGTAAATTTGAACATAAATTTTGAAACTTTGAATGTTCCTTGCATATAGTATATTGAATCTCACTCCTTGTGCTGGTTCTCTTGGCGAGTTTTTAGTATTGATTTTGGTAAAGATTTGATTATGTGAAGGTCGTCTTTATGTTTATGGTGCATCTCTGGAGGAAACTCTCTTTCTCTCTGCTTACTATGTCTATACCCTTTATAGGTATTGATGTGACTCAACACGATATAAGGTTTGTCGAAGACAATTGGGAGAGCCCGGTAACGTGTCAAATTCATAATACGAGCTTTTCCATTTCTCACTATATTGTCAGATAGGCTTACAGCGTAGCTGTGTCTGTTAATTTGAATGACTTACAGGTGCTTGGTGCTTGGGGATTGGGCTGGGAGATTTGGATGGATGGTATGGAAATCACACAATTTACTTACTTTCAGCAGGTAATTTTCATTTTATGGTCTGCGTTTCTAGAAATTAGATTAGATTATGATCTGAGTTGCTTTATATTCTACGGTAATTCTTTCTACTGTTTATTCTCTCTAGATATATTTTCTGCTAAAACGATAATTATAATCTTTGTTTCTCTCTAGGCTGGAAGCCTTCAGTTGTCTCCAGTATCTGTTGAAATAACTTATGGCCTTGAGCGCATTCTCATGTTGCTTCAGGTCAGTTTCTTACTCTCTTTATTTCTTTATCTTTCTTTGAACAAGGACGTACACATTTGTCTTTTTAGGTTCTTTTAGTTATCCTTTCGTTTTAACTTACAGGAAGTTGACCATTTCAAGAAGATCTTGTATGCTGATGGAATCACTTACGGGGAGCTTTTCTTGGAAAATGAGTATAATACTTGTGGATATTTATCAAAATTCTTCTGTTATCCCGTTTCCAGACTGATTTTTGGGTGTTTTGCAGGAAGGAAATGAGCTCATATTACCTTGAGCATGCTAGTGTGGACCGTCTTCAAAAACATTTTGATTATTTTGACGAAGAAGCTCGTTCCTTGCTTGCCTTAGGTCTTCCAATCCCTGCGTATGTTTATCACATGCTTATGGTCGTCCATTGTCTTCTCCATATTTAACCACTGCCTCTTGAATTTAACAAAATTGCTTGGGGGCATGCTAGGTATGACCAGCTACTGAAGACGTCTCACGCTTTCAACATCTTAGATGCTAGAGGTTTCGTTGGTGTAACTGAACGTGCTCGTTATTTTGGTCGAATGCGCAGGTAAGATCTTTTCCTGTTTTTGCGAGTGTATTATTGAGATGACTTAAACAAGTTTTTACTTGTAAATATGTGCTTATTTATGATTCTATGCATCCTTTTTGAAAGAATAGCTTAGCTCGCCAATGTGCCCAACTGTGGTTAAAGACACGTGAATCTCTTGGACATCCTCTTGGTGTTGCCTCTGAACATATTCCTCCCATTCATCACGGAGCAGCTTTGGAAAATGTGGCTGAAAAGGTTGGCCCTGTTTTCTAATTTGAGAATTTACTATTGGAGCTTTGTTGCTGATTACTTCCTTTTTAATTAATTGTGGGATATTAGTTGGCGAAATATTCTTGCGTCGCTAATATCTTCAGCATTAGTTGTTCATATGGTCTGTTACGAAAACATTTCTGAAGCTGTTAAATAAGATATGGATTCCTATGTTGTTTATGTTTTTTTTTCAATCGTCACAGGTTCCTGAAGATCCAAGATCATTTATCATTGAGATAGGGACTGAAGAGATGCCACCTCAAGATGTTATCAATGCTAGCGAACAAGTAAAATTCCATTCCATTTGGAGAAACTTAAAATTTCCCTCTATCGCTCACTCATGTGGACTTTTGTGTTAGCTTACTTCTGATAGACTGGGCATCAAGTAATAATCCTTGTTAATGATGCAGCTCAGGGTTTTAGTCCTACAATTGCTAGAGAACCAAAGATTGCGGCATGGCGTTGTGAAAGCATTTGGCACACCTCGTAGGCTAGTGGTAATTAACAATATATTTTCACTTTTACATATTATTACTATGTCAGCTCTATAACAACATGAATCCAATCTTACGGAGAAAGTGTTGGTTGACACCAAATCTTCCTGTTTATTCTTTAGCTTTGTTGTCCCCTGGTATTTTTATGTGAGGATGAAAAAATAAAAAACCCTTCTGAAGTTTTTGGTTGTGAGTTATTGAGTTAAATCATCGAAGTCTTGAAGCTTTTTCGAATGTATTTTTTTCTTCGAGCAGTTAAAAGTAAAACCTCTTTTTCAGGTTTTAGTTGATGCTATGTCCCCTAAGCAGCTGGAAGAGGAGGTAGAAGTTCGAGGACCGCCTGCTTCCAAAGCGTTTGATGATCAAGGAAATCCTACAAAGGTTTTTGTTTCCCTTTGGTCCTTTCTGCTCCCCAGGCACGGCTAGGCTATTAATTGACTATTGGGAGTATATTGGTAGACAGTGTTGGAACTTAAGGGAAAAAACATATGGATTATTTATCCATTGGCCTTTAGATTTTCTACCACACTTGTTTTTGGTTCTTTTTGCAACTCTTCACTGCCTTAAGATACGTTATCAATTTCTCGGTGTTCTTTTCTGCCAGGCTGCAGATGGTTTTAGCCGTAGATATGGAGTTCCATTGGAAAAATTGTACAGAAAAGTTGATGGTTGGTGCATCTCTATTAGCAAATTTCATGTTCTTGTTTCTTAGGTCATGTTCTACTTTCTTTGTTTAGCCTTTTTTTTTTCATTTTTCAACTTGTTGCCTATTTTTTTTTCAGGAAAAACAGAATATGTTCATGCACGAGTTACACAGCCAGCTCGGCTTGCATTGGAGGTTCTCTTCCTTGACTCCTCATGTTGTGCTTAGGAACTATTATTTTCATGTTTTATGACAGAGAAATGGTTGACATTTTTATCTATTAATTTAGCAAATTATTAAAGTTCACATTTTCCTTTGTGTACCTTGTAGTTTTAGCGTTCTAAGCCTGTGCTTCACTACATTGGCATTTGAGCTTTTCCGGAAGACTACAATTTATTTGCTAATGATACATTTTTGGGATCTTGTCTATTGTAGGTCCTGTCAGAAGAATTACCAGGTATACTGGCTAAAATATCGTTCCCAAAGTCAATGCGCTGGAACTCGTCAGTATGTAACCTTAATCGAGATACTCATTTATTAGTTTATATAGCCATACGCTCAGAAGTAAAACAAGGCTTTTAATTACTGCTATTTGTCTTCTGGTAAGCAGGTAATGTTTAGCAGGCCAGTTCGCTGGGTCATGGCCTTACATGGGGATCTGGTTGTACCATTCTGCTTTGCTGGCAACACAAGGTATATTTACTTGGCTACGCTCGAGTCTCCACGCTTCTTATTTAAATATTTTGCATATCGTTATCTTCCTCTAGCAGTTAAGGATATCAGAAAGATGTTGACATACAAAATATGTATTTGTAAATGAAATATTAGTTTTTATATTTGTTTCATTTTCAAAATGTAGTGGAAATGTTTCTTTTGGACTTCGCAATACTGCTTCAGCAACGCTGTTGGTAAGAATTTTCCCTGCACCGTCGTTTGTTATCATGCTGCAGAGGTATATTTTATGGTCTTATAAATATTGGCAGGTACATACTGCAGAGTCCTATGAAGATACTATGAGGAATGCTGGAATCAATATTGAAACTGAGGCATGCCCTTGATATACTCTTCTCTAACAAATTTTCAATTTTTTTTTCACTTTTAGCAGGATGTCCAGTTTCTTTCCTTTTAGATTTCTTATTGTGGATTTATGTGATTTGTTAACATAATTTACAGGAAAGGAAAAAAATCATTCTTGACAAGTCAAATGCATTAGCAAAAAGTGTTAATGGGCGTGTTGTTGTCCAGCAGAACTTACTTAATGAGGTAACTTATGGCGTTATAAGTAATATGCTCTACAAATGCCTTCAAGAAGTTAAATTAGTTCATGGTGTTCCCCAGGTTGCAAATCTCGTCGAAGCTCCTGTGCCATTAATTGGAAAGTTCAAGGACTCATTTTTAGAACTACCCGAAGAGCTATTAACTATTGTAAGCTCTTTATACCGTGTAACCTGTAATATCTCTTAATTTTCTTTCGACAGATGCTTATCTAATTCGTTGTCTTATTTTACTGTAACCATCTATAGGTTATGCAGAAGCACCAGAAATATTTTTCCATTACTGATGAGAGTGGAAAGCTACTACCTTACTTTATTGCTGTACGACACTCTAGCCACGCATTTGTCTTCTGTTTTGCGTACATTTTTAATGGCACAAAAACAAGTAATTGCTAACGAAAAGAGTGACTTCCTTTTAGGTTGCCAATGGTGCAATAAATGAGGATGTGGTGAAGAAAGGAAATGAAGCAGTTCTCAGGTTTAGATGCGTAATAATAAGTGACTAAAATTCATACTCAATTGATAGATGAACTAGACCATATTAAAAGATCCAATGTTCATGTTTGACTTTTGCAGGGCACGCTATGAAGACGCAAAGTTCTTCTATGAGGTGGACACGAGGAAAAGGTTTTCTGAATTTCGAGATCAGCTTAAAGGAATTCTTTTCCACGTAAGTTTCATAGCAGTTTTAATGGTTCAGTACTCGTACAAGTAATAAAAACAAGCGATGTGATTTGAATTTAGCACATACAACACAAGCTTTTCATCCATGCTTACATGAATAAATAGGAAAAGCTGGGGACGATGCTGGATAAGATGAACCGTCTAGAAAAGATGGTAACTAAGCTTTGTTTAGCCCTCGAAGTTGATGAAAACCTGCTTCCGGTTGTGGAAGAGGCTGCCTCACTTGCTCTGTCAGACCTTGCAACTGCTGTGGTTACAGAATTTACTGCCCTGTCAGGAATAATGGCTCGTCATTATGCTCTCAGAGATGGCTATTCAGAGCAGGTAATGGGTTGTTCAAGTGTGTATGTTAGTTGTTTATGAGCATAAGGTCAGTTGTACAACAATCGTTTCCTCTGCAGATTGCAGAAGCTTTGCTGGAAATCACACTTCCTAGATTTTCTGGAGATGTCATCCCTAAAACAGATGCAGGAATGGTTTTGGCAATAGGAGATAGGTAATTTGTAAGCTTCAACTTTAAGTGTCCCTCCAATATCTTTCTATTCCAAAATGACCTTGTTACTGAATTAGTGCGGAGCTAAATTCATATACTTCTGGTATTATTGTGATCATATATACTAGCACTTATGCTTGTTTCTAGATTGGATAGCCTCGTTGGTCTATTTGCCGCTGGTTGCCAGCCAAGTTCAACAAATGACCCTTTTGGCCTTAGAAGAATATCTTATGGCTTAGTAAGTTTGTTGATGGTCTGATCCAAAAAATCAGTTGTGATTTGTCATTTTATGGTTGCATGAGCCTTTTATGGATGCCAATCAATAACGTATGCTACAGGTTCAGATTTTGGTCGAGAAGGATAAAAATGTCAACTTCAAACATGCTCTAGAAGTTGCAGCCAGTGTACAACCGGTAAAGGTTGAGGCGAACACTTTAGACGATGTAAGAATCGATTACTCCCATATATAGCAACTGATTTGCGTCAAATATTGATTCCCTATTTACAGGTTGCAAGCCATCATCTGAAAAACGTTCTAAATTAATTAATTGTTCTAATGCTTTTAGGTATATCAGTTTGTTACTCGAAGACTGGAACAGCTTCTGGTTTGTGCACTTTTCGTGATGCTTATCTTTTAGCTTTCTAATTCTATTAGACACAAGTCCTTGGCTTTTAAACTAAAAGACCTTAGTGTCTGGTTCTTGAAACAATGTTCGATCCTTTTTACAGGTTGACAACGGAGTAAGCCCTGAAGTAGTTAGGTCTGTCCTAGCAGAGCGTGGAAACGATCCTTGTCTAGCAGCACGAACTGCATACAAGGTAATTGAATTGAGATATGATCCTAGCGAGTAGATATGGAATTAGGTGATAGTTGAAAAGTATGTGGGCATCCTCCTCCTAAAGGTAGTATTATGGCGATTGTATTGAGGGATTCTCAATTTTATTTCGATGAAGCTCATCTGCTATCTAGTAGTAGAGACAGAAACCAGGCTGGACATTGGTATTGTTATCGGTAAAGAAGGTGGTTTGATCTCATCAGTTAGCAAAAGTTAGGATTGGTTTATGGTCTAATGTCAATGGGTTCCTACAGTAGCACGATGGTTTTACAATGATAGGTTCCTTATTCCTCTCAAATGCCGGTGGTTTGCTAAAAAGCTGAAACTTGGTTATATACTGGTTTGGAATTTTCTGCATCGCATTTAAAAGACTCAAACATAAGATGCTAACGTAACTAAGGGCTTTTGGTGATGCCATGCAGATGGAAAAGCTGAGCAAAGGTGAGATCTTTCCGAAGGTAGTGGAAGCATACTCTCGTCCCACACGCATTGTACGTGGGAAAGATGTTGATGTTGGAGTTGAGGTACTTGAGGTTTCTGCCTGATCAAATGGTAAAAGAGCATCTGTGAAACTCGCAGCTTCTAACATTAATTGATGCAAAAAACCAGGTGGACGAGGGTGTACTTGAGACTTCCCAAGAAAAAGAGTTGTGGCGCACTTACACCTCCATCAGGGATCGAATACACACTGGTAATTCAACTTTCTTCTCTAATCGCAAGTATTCGATCATACAAATAAAATTTCTCTCACTGCTTCCAACTTTTTCAGGCATAGATATCCAGGAGTTCACTGAGATATCCACGCAATTGGTGGAGCCGCTCGAGGATTTCTTCAACAATGTGTTTGTGATGGTGGTAAGTTGGAACTCTGTTCTCACATACTGTGCTGGAGGATTTAATCAGGGAAGCTTTATCGTTAACTTTTTTGAAACGGTTGCAGGAGGAAGAAAGAGTGAGGAAGAACAGACTAGCTCTTCTAAATAACATTGCCAATCTTCCCTCAGGAATCGCTGACCTTTCATTTTTACCTGGTTTTTGAGGTTTTACCTGCAATCTTCTTGTTGAGTGGACAAAATACAAGTTCAAGCATAGAGAATCAAATGGTGTTTGCAGACTGTTTTAGCAAAACAA
>CAJHQP010002155.1:0-92348 GCA_905132765.1 Moricandia arvensis
AGCAGTGTATTAGCAGCACTTGAGTGATTCTCTCACTTAAAGCAGAAATCCATCGGGAACTTCCGCCAAATTGCTTCAAAATTCCTCAAGCAATATTCAATGTTCATGAATAGGGAAACATCCGACATCGATCTTTGGAGCTTTTCCCAAAAGGAGGACGAACCTCTCCGCGATTACATGAACTGATTTAAAATCGTTATGTCTAGAGTTAGCGGAATCAGCGATAAGGTGGCTATCGATGCGCTCAGAAACACTCTTTGGTACAAGTCAAAATTCAAGAAGTGGATAACTCTCGAAAAGCCGCGTACGGTCCATGATGCTCTTCATAAAGCAACGGACTATATAATCATCGAAGAAGAGATGAAAGTCCTTTCGTAAAAACATCAAATAACAAGGACATCCTCGAAAGACGCAGCATCAGGGCAGAAGCTGAAAAAGAAGACCTCTCGTAACGTCAAGTATTGGCATCACGAGGGGGAAGATGTACAGGGAGCGAAAAATTATGCCATTCACTCTGCATCGGAACAAGGAAGAACATCGGGAAACACATGGACCCAAAACTCGACCTACGACGAAAAAACATTATGCGAGTTTAACCAAACCAGGGGCCATTCCACTATGAACTGCAAAGTTCTCGGTGTGAGGCTAACGGCGAACTGCTCGCAGGAAAAAAATTCAGAGGTAAAAGGCATAAAAGACCTCATCCGAGATATTGACCGTCTGCCAAAGACCAATCAAACTCCGCCAGCGGAAAACGTTCCTCAAGGAAAACGGTCGGGCGAGAACGAAAAAACGTGGAAGAAGGACAGATTACAAAGGAAACGACAATAATCGTCCCAGGGTAAACATGATCATCGAAGGATCGCAATACTGCCACGATACCGTCTCGTCAATAAAATCTTATCAACGGAAAGCCGGGACAGTCGCATATCATTCCTCGCCCAATACTTCATGAACGGTACGATCACTTTCAAGGATATGAGACCGTCGGAATCGACAAACCTCACTGCGATCAACTCTTAATCGATCTCGTGATAAAAGATTTCGAGATTGCCAGAGTCCTTGTAGACACAGGAAGTACCATTGACGTTATCTTCCGCGATACGCTCAGAAGAATGAACATCGATCCATCCGAGGTCACACCAACGCCAAGTCCACTCACGGGTTTCTCTGGAACAATGTCTATGACTCTCGGATCGATCAAACTCCCAGTCATGGCCAAAGAAGTCACATGATCGCCAATTTTGCGGTCGTCAACCACCCAGCCATCTATAACGTTATCATGGGAACTCCTTGGCTAAACTCCATGAAGGGAAGTCCGTCAACCTATCACGTGGGCATCATATTTCCGACTCCGGACAGAACCGCAGCAATCTGAGGATTCCAAAAGCAGTCGCAACTTTTCCTCCTGGCCGAACATATGCTGAGGCAAATCACGATGACATCTATGGTTAAACCCAAACACACGAAGATAACTCAGTCTCCGACCTAAAACGTTTCTTAAGAGTACAATCCAAAATCATCCACTCGACCAACGGCTTCGGAAAAAGAAAGCAAACAAGTTTTCTATCCCAACGCTCTAGCCCAACCATAGGAGAAAAACCCGGAAGAAGTCTTCAATCCGGCAACAGTCACTGCAACTAAGGCGATCGGCGCAGCAGCAATCGCCGAGGAAAAACACTTGCGGCACAAACTGAACTTCAAGACGGCTTTATCCCCAAAAGGAGTACGTAGGCAACTCGTCACAAGATGATTTCAGCTGTCCCCCTCTCTCAAAAAGGGGTAGGAGTGGGTACGTATACGTATACTCGTATGCGTATACTCGTATGCGTATACTCGTATACTCCCTTATTTTAAAATACTTGCCTTTGTACTCGATATTTTTAAAACTCTCTGATAATAAGAAAATGCAAAACGAATCCAGAAGGTCTCGTAAATCTCTTTTATTGCTTAGAATACTTGATCTCTCGAGTTACTTTACGGCTATGATAAAAATTTGTTAAGAAACGCCCAGGCACGAATAAACAGTTATCGTATAACCCAGAAACGAAAATATCACGAATAACCAACTCATTAGAAACCAAGCAAACTCTGAGTGCCTTTATAAAGCATCCCTCGGACGACATATAAGTCTTAACGGCAATAACTGAACATCTTCGAAACCTACTAAACGTTTCGGAAAACTATAAACTAAGGAAACTTCTGAACAGAAAAACACTTCTTAAGCAAACTACTACAAAAATGCCTCTTGGATACACGGTCAAAAACGACCTCTAACCGAAACAATAAACCCTCTTCTCAAAAACTTGAGATCACCTTACACGTAAAGAATATTTTCGGAAAAAAAAAACCAAGACATTGCAAGAAAACTTTTGAAAATAGAGTTTCAAACTCGAAACAAACCACCAAAACAGTCTGTCCGCGATTATAAATAAACAATTAACTCATAAGAGTACACGCTCGCTCTTATATCGCATTCGTCGATTCTACCCGATGACTACATCAACTGTTCTCTAAACAAATGTTTTAAGACCTCCCCCTCTTGTAGGATTGGTCCTCAGACATCCGACACAAGGATAATAACGCGCTAGAAGAAATCCAAAATTTGGTCAGCACTTCCAGACGACTTCAAAATTGTCTTTGGAGAGATGCTCGATTTCCGATCGATGCAAGTCATATAAGCCGAGAATTTATCGCAGACTTCAATATTGAGACGGAACCAGGTCAAAACCGCAAATGGGTAACAAAAGCCGGAATAGTCACCACAAACCGTAACACTGATAGTAAGCCTAGGTCTTGACCTAAACCCAGCACACTGGTCTCAAACATCTCAAGGCATAGTATCTAACTGATATGAGATCCCAAAATATGTCTCTTCGCTTACGTTCGTATGTTCATAAAAAACTGAAAAAACTAAGTTTTCGAATACTCACACCCGGAACAAAAACGGGCGTAACGATTCTTCAAAGAGTTAGATACGAGATGACAACTCGTACTCTTTCCTCTACATCCACGATACTACCCATACAATATTAAAAACAAAAAATACTTCATTAGAAAAAAATCCGCAGAGTGGCAGGGATTCAAAGTCATACACGATCAGTCCCGATAAGTCTAATGGCCACACTTGGCCAAAACAATAACATAAACATAATATAGGGAACACACTCCCATAAAAACATGAACATCCTTCATGGATTTAACTCATAGTTCTCTCTCTCTCTATCTATCTCTCTCTTTCTCTCTCTCTCTCACTCTCTCTCTCTCTCTGAGGGATCGTCGATTCCATCTTGGAAAGTTTGGCCAGATGCCTCGACATCATCGCCTCTTTGATTTTGAAGTCGTATTCGCTTCCATGCGTACGCCACAGAGCGCCAACGGAACCTCGACACTCGCGATAATCCCTGAAGGAATTATATGCGCGCTGAAACTCTCCAAAGTCAGCCATGAATTGTACCAAACGATCATTTATGATCGAGGCCATCTCTCTTCGACCAGATCTACGCTCACGACGGAGAAGGTGCGCTCGCTCCTGCTCAAAGTCTTTCTTGCAAAGAAGGCACGCCTCAACCTCGCCCGTCAAGCGAGCATTTTCCTTCTGGTCAATCTCGACTTTAAACGAAGCTATCTGAGCTTCAAGATGGCTTTCCCTAAGGGCCTCGTCCATCACATGAAGGCCCTGCAAGAAACCTTTCGTTAGAGGCAAATTCTGCAAAACAAGGCTGAAGTCAATGTGAACATTGACCCCCATAGTTGCGATGCTTCCAAAAACTTTATCGATCTAACAGGTTCTCCACTGGTCGCGGGCTGCCCCGATGGAACGTTAAGAGAGGTGAGATATTCGTCATGGTCGGATCTACCTCCGCACGACGGCAGCAGGGTCTGACTGGTACCGCTCCCATCTCCAGCGAGGAGATCGTGATACCACTCCTCCAAGGGAAAATCCACCCCATCTTAAGCGACATCGTCTTCATCAGCGGTGACTTTTTTATTCTTGGGAGATGTCTCTCTTTCCCTCACAACAGGAATCTCGTACGGGACGTACTACTCCAACAGATCTGATTCTTCCTCCACGACTGTATGAGGTCAAACTCGAGCATGATTATAGTTAACCGCTACGCAATCTCGCTGCGGAGAAAAGTAACCCCAGTAGAACGGGCCGCCTCAAAGAAGGTCCCTAACAACAAGTGTTTTTGCTGGAAACGGGGGAAAAGGGTCGACAACTTCAAAACAGAAAAAAATAATCAGAAATCAGTAAACAACCTAAAAACGATCAAAGTATCCGACCACGATACCCTTGCGACCCCATCTTCGTCTGAAGAGATGGATGCTTTCTTCCGCAACGGAAGCCTTATCTATGCAGAGAAAGAAGTAATGCTTATCCCAACCATGAAAGTTAGACGTAAACGACTTGATCACCGCCATGGGATTCCTCAGCTTGAGGCAGTACTGGAGCGACAACCCCGTACACTTCGGATACAGAAAAGCTAGAAAATAGTCGACGCTCAGGTTCATCCCTCGTTCGTAACTCAGAACCGAAATTCCGACGAGATGCTGCAGACCGGCAGGCAAAATTTGGCTTATCAACAAGCCATTGTGATCCTGGAACCGAACTATGACTTCTGGGATGGGAAACCATAGGTGACATTGTAGATGATGCACCTCTTAGCATGTAAAGTAGCCACAAGGGGAGAATTGGCACTCTCCCAATGTTTCGGCATCCAAAACATCACCTCCTCAGGAACTCGCCAAAAATTCCAGATGGTGGCAAGGAAAGAACTCCTACACTCACTCGGCTCCTCGGCAGGCCCTACGAAGGTCTGTCTCGCAGGGAACCACAAATCAGATCAATGGAGTGTCGCAAAAACTCAACCTTCAGAACAACATCATCACCCCAAACTCGTAAGCTCTCGGGAACGAAATTGAAAGGCAATGCGCTCTCAGAAACTTCATTGTTGAAAGCCATAATACATAAAAATGGGAAGAAGAGAGAAAAGGGATTTTCTCCCTTGGGAGAATTTTCTTGTGGAGTAAGCAAGTAAAAAAATTAAAAGCTTACTACATATTTATAGAAAAAGGGATTTACTATTCATCCTTGGACTTTTGGCCATCAATTCCACCTAACCTACCTAACACGCCCAACATCTCGCAAGAACGCTTTGGAAATTCTTGCAAGCTAGGGGGGGCTAGCTGTTGGGGTCAAATTACTGCATAAACGTTATCTCTCTTTCGAGTAAAAAGAAAACAAGAAATCATCGCATCCGAACTCCTCATCGCCCTATCCATCTTATCCTGATCAACAAATCAAGACATACAATCAAAATAACAACCGCGTCGCTTCCAAGTCTAGTCGCCCATGGGCGACTAGACCCATGCAAATTCTTGTCTCCCGTGAGCGACTAGACGCACACTACGTCAAGTCGCTCATGGGCAACTAGACTCACACAACGTCTAGTAGTGCGACTAGACGCGTGTAACGTCTAGTCGCCCACAGGCGGCTAGACCCTCGACTAGACCGTATCCTCTTCGTCACTCTCTCCATTGGATCTCGACTAGGTTGTTTCTTGTTTCGTCTTCATTGAAGTTTTACAATAAAAATCGCAAAGAATTGTTTTTCCGTAAAACTTCGAAATAACGGTTAACTTAAACACCAATGTTATCTCGATTATACGATTGGTTTATTATTTTGCAGAGCCAGCATCATGTAATCAGACGAAGGACGATTTCTCCGGAAAAAAAAAATTGTAAAAATCGCTTAAATCGCAAAACCGCCTAAAAGGGTCTAAACCCGATAAATGCCCACTTACAGTTTTGGACGAGGATGATCCCAATTATAATGACAGTCTACCAGATATCCGCAGAAGATAAATGGAAGAAAAAAAAGATAATTGTCAAGTTCCAATATAATTATGGAAAATCGAGAAGATAAGGAAAATTTCTGCGGAAAGATAAATTCGAATCAGGGGGCAGATAAGGAAAGACAACCGACCTTGAAGACCTATATAAGAGAAACAAGGGAGAGGGATGCGTAGAAACGAGATTCTGTGCAATTTAGCACTTAGAGCAGTTTAGGCAACTTTCTATTTTTGTTATCGAGTTGCGACTTAATTAGGTTTTCAAGCCTTAGGTTGTTAGAACTAAAGAACTCACTGACAGCTCTTGCGGCCAAGGCTTTTACCTGTTGTAAGCGCTCATACAAAGATTCGGAATAAGATCTCTATTTCTCTACTTTTCATCTCGATTTATTTTTTTCGTCTATTTTTTCATAACTTGACTACTTTCATTAGGCTCACCAGAAATCTGGGACCTCAGGGAAAGTTAGGGTTTCTTAACTTCCTCCGGTTATGGAAATCGACAGGTGAATTTTGGTTACCACAAGGGCGAGTAGATGACCATGAGGGCGAGTAGGATAGCCAAGAGAGTGAGTAAGACTGGTCCAGGGAGTTAGAGGGAGATGAGATTTGTTAACGGTCTAGTCGCTCGTGGGCGACTAGACGTTGCACTTTTCTAGTCTCCCACAGGCGACAAGAATAGGCTCGACTTATGTTGTGTAGTTTTCTTCAACATTTCCAGGTCGTATTTATTTGAGGCATATTTATCGGAAGTTTTTAGCCGTTTATTTTTCCATGACCAATTTTGATCCAAACAACATTTGACAGTCCATGGCATCCTTCTCCTCATTATAAAGTGTGCTTGTCTCATGGCTATGTTGAATGTATTCATGTGATCGCTTGGATCGGAGTCTCCTGAGAAGAATGAGATTCTCAACTTGTTTGTGTGGCAAACTTTGATGTCGGTGATCTTCTTTGTGAAGGGAATCTTTTGTGTTGCGGCGAGGACACGCTTTATATCATGAGCAAAACTCATTACTTTGTAAAATTCTTGAGGTAATATCATGCATCGTGCTTTGAAAGTCTGCGATTCTCCGGTTTGTTGCTTAATTGACTCCTTAAGACCTAGGGTTGTTGGTGTGAAAGAGTCACTTTCTCACTGTCTCAGGCTCATCGTTGTCGACAGGAGGTGGTGTGACGGTTGCTTTGTTTACAATGTC
Source organism: Moricandia arvensis (assembly GCA_905132765.1). Taxonomy (NCBI): domain Eukaryota; kingdom Viridiplantae; phylum Streptophyta; class Magnoliopsida; order Brassicales; family Brassicaceae; genus Moricandia; species Moricandia arvensis. The sequence goes on from CAJHQP010002155.1 coordinate 7,052, forward strand.
TGTTCGACTAAGACGCTTCATCATATCTTTCATCATGGTCATCATCATGTCGGCGAGATTAGTTGTCGATGGGGTAGTCCTGTGTCGGTAGGATCGTCTCTGGCCGTCTTTGATCAGACTTAGCGTTGCTTTCTAATTTTCCCATAGATGGCGCCAATTAATTAATATGAATTCGGCAGCTACAGATGTATGCACTAATTAGATGGTGAGATATTTGAAAGATGTTTATTAATCGATCAAAAGTGATTACAAACCGTAAGACTAAGAATTTATGAGAATTTGAACAACTCGGCAAGAACAGGATAAACTATGAAAACTCTAACTCTTGTGCCGCATTGCTAGTGTGTGTGAATATCCTTCTCAGTCCTCGGCCTCTCCTTTTATAGTTGACTTGTTTCTTTTTCTCTCCAATTCAGTCTATTTTAAAAAACTGCCTTTAAGTCAATTTGGTTGGGTTTTGTTTACTCGTCAGGCCTTGTCTGAAGTATGTTATCCATCTCCAACAGCCAGATTTATAGGTTGGCACGTACGAGATAGTGGCTAAACATAACCATCAACAAGGTTTAGGTGAATGGTCAGTGGTGGATAGGCTTGTGACTTGTCATCTGGGAAATGAAGATTCCTTTATAGAGATCAGGTTTGAAGATGGTAACAATTCAATGTCTGTTGCCCAGCCAGCTGTTCCTGCGTCCAACCATCTCTCGTTCCGTAGTGAGATGGACTTTGAAAGTGAAGCAGAAGCTTCAAAGAAAAGAGAAACTGTTTTGTATTTTGATTAACTTTCAGCTTGTTCTTACAAAGAGAAACCTTTACATATTTATACTAAAACGTGAAAGCCCTAGATATGTACAGTTGTAATCATCTTGTGAGCTCTTCTGAATCAAGGGCTGCAAATCTGTTTGAGAGCTTGGGACCATTCGTACTTGGCGAGGACGTCATCTTCTTACCCACTTGACCTCTGTTTTTGTCCTGTTGCAGAACCAGAGAAGAAGACCGTTGAGGAGTTAAGATGTGTCTCTGCTGTTTGGGCTTGTCCGCAGAGCCCAAGTCACTGCTAGTCGGATGGGCCGCAGTCTTAGAAGGTGGCCCACTAATACCCCCGCTCAAACTTTGCGTAGGTGGTACGTCAACGCCAAGTTTGAATCTAAGCTTCTGAAACGAGTCGTAAGACAGGGATTTGGTAAAAATGACTGCCAACTGAAGATGAGACGGGACATGCTTCACCACTAGAGGCCCCAAAGCAACTCTTCCCCTCACATAGTGATAATCCGTTTCAAAATGCTTGGTGCGCTTGTGAAACGCAGGATTTGCAGTCAAGTATACCGAAGATAGATTGTCTCCATAAAGGTGAGGTGTGATAGGCTGAGAGATGCCCAACTCTCGCAGGACAGAGCTGATCCAAGTGAGCTCTGACGCAGTCTCGGAAAGAGACCTGTACTCTGCTTCCGTTGAGCTCTTCGAGACCATGGGTTGCTTCTTTGACGACCACGAGATGAGATTTTGCCCAAGAAACGTGCAATAGCCACCAGTGGACCGACGTGTAACAGGACAACCAGCCCAGTCGCTGTCTGAGTATGCACTAAGCGTGCAATCAGTATCATCAGAAAGAGAAATACCCATTTTCACGGTACCCTTCACGTACCAAAGTACCCGTTTCAAATTAGTGAATTCTGCAACTGATGGAGCATGCATTCTTTGACAGATGTGATTGAATGCAAACTGGATGTCGGGTCTGGTAAGTGTTAGGTACTGAAGTTTCCCAGCCAAACTCCGAAAGTAAGTAGGATCCGAAAAGGCAACTTCCTGTTTGGGAACTTTGTTGAGCTGGAGAGGTAATGGCGTTTTGACAGGAGCACAATCCTCGAGTCCAGCAATCTTCAAGAGATCATAAGCATATTGCTCTTGAGACAGAAACAGACCATGTTGATGGAAGTGGGCTTGAATCCCTAGAAAGTAATGAAGCTTGCCCAAGTCTTTCATCCTGAAGTTTCTGTTCAATTCAACGAGAAGGTTAGTAAACACGGATGAGTTGTTTCCTGTTACTAACATATCATCAACATAAAGAAGCAGCTTGATGATATCACTTCCACGAGTAAAAATGAACAGAGAGGGATCTTTAGTACTGAAAATGAAGCCAAATTCAACAAGAAAGGTCGAGAATTTGTCAAACCAGGCCCTGGGCGACTGCTTGAGGCCATATAACGCTTTATGAAGGAGACAGACATGGTCCGGCTTGGCTTTGTCGACAAATCCCGCAGGTTGCCTCATGTACACGGTTTCTGTTAAGTCCCCATGCAGAAAAGCATTGCTTACATCAAGCTGCTTGATGTCCCACTTCATTATAGTGGCAAGATGTAGGACAATGCGAACTGTGGCAGTACGAACAACATGACTATATGTTTCAAGATAGTCAACTCCAGCTTCTTGATTATTTCCTTGAGCAACTATCCTGGACTTGAGCTTGTTCAGAGTACCATCAGCGTTAAGCTTGGTACGATGTACCCATTTGCTGCCGAGGATATGCATGTCTGATGTCTTCGGAACCAAAGACCAAGTCCCAGTTTCTTTGCAGTCATTCATTTCAGTTTCCATCGCTTTGGTCCAACCTTTGTCTTTCAGGGCTGCAGCAACAGACCTAGGCTCAGGATAAGCAGCTCTATGGGTGAGAAGAGCATATTTTGGATTTGGTTTCCGAATACCCACTTGAAATCTCGTTACCATAGGATGAACCGAGGGGTTACAAGTACTAGTGTCTCCTGAGGAGCTTGTCTGCACTGTAGGAGCAGAAGCTACAGGTTGGAGAACGTGAGAGGAAACTCTCGGTGATGATGACTGATGACTCTCAGAAGACGAATTCTCCACACTAGACAGAGGAGCTTCCTGTGTTACTGCAATGTCTGAGACAGCATGACTAGCTGGTAATACCATTGGAACAGCAACAGGCGAAGCAATAGGTTTCCCATCTGGTTTAGTAGACTTATCAACATCTTCACAGGGCAGGAAGCTTCTTTGCCACGCTAGCAAAGTAGGAGTAACCGCAGTAGTGTGAAGAGAGTTGTATATGGTACTGAATGGAAAGCTTTGCTCATTGAATAAGACATGCCTCGAGATGTACACTCGACCTGTAGGCGGATAGTAGCATCGGTATCCCTTATATTTGTCATTGTACCCAAGGAAAACACAATGAAGAGACGTTAACACTGTAATCTCGGAGAGTAGGAAAACAGGAGCATCCAAACGTGCGCAGAGCTGAGTAATCTGGTTCTTTACCAAACAATGCCTCATAAGGGCTACGCAATGGTTTCAAAGTTGTGCTGGGAAGGAGATTACTCAGAAAATTAGCCGTAAAGAATGCCTCTGCCCAAAACTTCTGTGGCAGCTTTCCTTGAAACATCATTGAAAGCCCTAGTTCAATAATGTGTCTATGTTTCCTCTCTGCAAGTCCATTTTGCTGAGGAGTATACGGACAGGAGATATACTGTTGGATTCCAGACTGTTTTAAATGGTTGAGAAGTTTGTGACTTGTGAACTCACCCCCACCATCACACTGAAACACACTTATCTCTGTTGACAGCAGGTTCTCAACCAGCCTTTGAAAGATTATGAACACCGAGAAGAAATCAGATTTAGCTTTCAATGGAAAGAACCAACAGTTGCGGGAGTAGTTGTCTATGAATATTGCATAAAATCTGAAACCTTGATTAGAAGTAACAGGTGAAGGACCCCAGAGATCACAATGGACTCTCTCTAGAGGTCTTGACGCAACAAACTTAGAAGAAGCAAAGGGAAGATGACTACTCTTTCCCAGACAACAGGACTCACATATCTGAGACACATTACTACTGACTATAATGGACTTATTTTGCTGAACAAACTTGAGAATTTGAAGATGTGGATGCCCAAGTCTCCTATGCCACACCTCATCACTAGCTGAAACCTGACGTGTAGAATAGTAAGCTTGACCTCTTTGATGCTCCAGAGTATAGAGACCATCACGGATTCGCCCTCTGCTCATGACCTGTTTTGTTGTTTTGTCCTTCAAACGAACACCAGCAGAGTCAAATTTAAAAGAGCAAGGATAGTCTGTTGTAAGCTTAGACACAGAAAGCAAAGATTTAGTAATCTCAGGACAGACTAAGACATCTTTAAGAGGAATGTTACTGGAACCTGAGGTTGATGGAATGTCTGCTGAGCCGATGTGAGTAATAGGCAGACAGCTACCATCACCCACAAGAATTGAGTCATTACCTCTGTAGACCTGTGCTTGAGTCAAATGATGAGGGTAGTTTGTTATATGTGCAGTAGCAGCCGAATCAGCAAACCATTCAGCACCCATTTGATCAGACACATCAGTGATGCGCATTGCAGCCATAGCACTTGGAAGCTCTTCATCTTGATAGTTGTTATTAAACATGTGCCAGCAACGCAGAGCAGTGTGACCATACCTACCGCATATCTGACAGGAAGGTCTGCTATCACTGTCTGAGGAAGCAGAAGAGCTTGACGAAGAGAGTTGCTGATGGAAACCTCTTCTTCTAGTGGAGAAAGAACCTCTGCCCCTGTTACTTCCAAATCTTCTGTTAGACTGTCCTCTGCCTCTGTTGTTGTAATACCCTGGGCTCCTTGACTGCATAGTGTGAAAAGCAAGGTGAGGCGTAGCATCTGGTACCAAGTTGTAGCTCAGGAGTCTATCATCAAAGCTTGTGAGGCGAGGAGTGATATCTTCAAAGGTAGGAGCTGGGTGAAGATCCATGGACCCCTCTATATTCGTTTTGATAGGTTCATAGTCTCTCCCTAACCCATGAAGTGCTGCAAATATCTTCATACGATCTGTAAGAGGACTTCCAATGGAGGCAAGCTGATCACTGATGACCTTAATCTCTCTGAGATACGCTGACATAGGCTTTTCTCCCTTGGTAATGGTTTGAATCTTTCTATGGAGCTCAAACAAACGATAGGAGGAAGGTATGTTGTAGTAGTTTGCTAAAGTCATCCAGATCTGTTTTGAAGTGGTGCAGTCAACCACTACACTCTGGATCTCTTCAGAAAACGAACCAAGGAGCCAAGACTGGATCACTTGGTCAGTTTGGAACCACAACGAGTGGTCAGGATTTGTGACGGATGTGGAAGTGCCGTTGATACCTGGAACACTAAGAGTAGCAGCAGGCTGTGGAGTGTTTCCATCGACGAAACCCAGAAGCCGTTGACCGTTCATAAAAGCTTCAAACTGGCACTTCCACAGGATGTAGTTTTGCTCAGTGAGTTTGACTGTCACTGAGTTGACAATACTAATCTGTGGTGGCGTAAAAAGAGACACTGTATTGTCTCCCATGGCTCTGATACCATGAAAGTGAAGCAGAAGCTTCAAAGAAAAGAGAAACTGTTTTGTATTTTGATTAACTTTCAGCTTGTTCTTACAAAGAGAAACCTTTACATATTTATACTAAAACGTGAAAGCCCTAGCTATGTACAGTTGTAATCATCTTGTGAGTTCTTCTGAATCAAGGGCTGCAAATCTGTTTGAGAGCTTGGGACCATTCGTACTTGGCGAGGACGTCATCTTCTTACCCACTTGACCTCTGTTTTTGTCCTGTTGCAGAACCAGAGAAGAAGACCGTTGAGGAGTTAAGATGGGTCTCTGCTGTTTGAGCTTGTCCGCAGAGCCCAAGTCACTGCTAGTCGGATGGGCCGCAGTCTTAGAAGGTGGCCCACTAATAGACTTCTGGGGTTATTCAAAAATAGAAGTTTACGTGTCTTATGAGTTATGACTATGTAAGTGTAGATATGTGTGTATGTTCCTGATTACATGTGTTTTATTTATTTCATTTTTATGGTTGGAAGCAAATTGCCTCATAAAACCCCAATATATATCCACCGTTGAATGATCAAGAACAGAGTTTTGTTTTTCCACAATGTCAATAGAAACTCTCATCAAACAAAGTGTACAAAGCATATTCGAAGTTCATTAACATAGAAATGGGTTAGAGAGTGGGAGCTCTCTCAGCAGTTCCAGCGATGACGGTAAGCAAATTGTTGCCAAAAGGATCACTTAGATGCTTTGAAAGGTTCTCAACAGGACCTTCTCCGGTAACATAAGCTTGGATGAAGAAACCGAGCATCGCAAACATGGCTAATCTCCCGTTCTTGATCTCTTTAACTTTGAGAAGAGCTCCTTGTTCAGGGTCCTTAGCAAGTCCCAAAGGATCAAATGGACCTCCTGGGTGTAGCTTGTCCTCAAAATCCTGCCCATTGTTTTTGCATTCAAAGTTGTAGTGTTTATTCACATATAATAAATAAAGTTTAGGAATCTACCAATCCGTTGGTGATTCTGTAGTACTCAGCTCCACCGAGGAGAACAACCTCAGCAACTACGGCAAGAACAAGGTTGATTGGGATGTTCTTGCCAAAGTAGCTCAATGTGTTTCCATCAAGAAGAAGAGCACCAGTCTGCATCGATATATTCCCACAATATATTATCCATCACATGACAGATTCTTGCTTTGCTAAAATAGAATCTAAAGTAAACTGAAGTAAGTAACAAAAAAAAAAGAAAACCTTGAACCAGACGGCTTCAGGACCGCAGTTAGCGCCATATTTGTTCAAGGCTTCAGGGATGATGAAGCCAGCAGCTCCCAACATAGCCCATCTAGCGTGGATCAATTCAAAGGCTTGGTATCTGGAAAGCACATTCTCATTACAGAACCAGTCTTAAAGGACATTTAAGAGACAGAGAATGGGCTTACTTGGCAAAGTTCTCAGGCTTCTTTCCAAGTCCAAAAGGGTCATAGCCATAGCTGCAATTCAGAGTAAAATCCTTAGGGTCGAAGCCAAAGTAAAGATACAAAAGGGAGACATGACGGAAGTGTCTTACTCTCCCGCAACTTCACCGTTTAAGTACTCTGGGATCTCTGATCTGTCCAGAAGACCGTCCGGCAGGAAGATTCTCCTGTCAGGACCTGAAAACCATTGAGTCACAATTGCACACACATTCATAATCAGATAAACGTAGAAGAAAGACAATAACATTGAAAGGGAAGCAGAATGACTCATACCATACCACTTGGCGAGCTCGTCGTTAGCAGCAGAGACGGTCTTAGCCTTGGGAGGAGGAGGAGCTGGCTTCTTCTTGGAGAACAGAGCAACTGTCTTGAACGTGGCGGGGGGGGGGGGGGGGTTCGATGCCAATGGAGCAGACGATCTTGACGCAGCCCTGAAGTTTAGTGGTGTACCAAGCATTTCCGACACACCCATCTTATTTACTCTATGTTTCAAGACTGGGAAATGCCAAGTTAAAGTGAAAGGAAGAAACGGAAGTGGTACTATAAAGGTGGAGAGTAGGATTCCTTCAGGCTTTTCATTGGTTCAAAATTGAAAATGTGAAATATGATTCTGTTCTCTGATTGGCTGTGGTTGCTGATAGATTGGTTTTTGTTGGATAATGTATTTATTATCCACATCCTCTGTTTCTCTTCTGTGGTTAATAGTGCTTTTACTTGAAAGAATCTCAAACTGTGAATGTCGTCCACAAATCTTTCAGTTGTAAAACGCCATAGTCCTCTAAGGCGAGTCCCATAAAACTCTTGTCTGAATCACGCAACAATGGGCAGGATTGGGACAGTTTCCTTTGATATGAAGAAAGTTTGGAGCGTCATGCGCCTTTTCATAGCCCACTAAAACTAGAGACAATTAAACATCTTCTGTATACCATATAATAGTAATTCGTAAATTGTGCAAGAACAATACAATACAAGACTGATAAGGTTTGCTAAGTTCTTCTCCATTTATCGATTTCTTTTGAAGTTGCTTTGACAAGTTTCTTGGTGTGGACAACGAGTTCATCAATAAGAGAATCAACTTCATCTCTGTCAGTAGCCAAAACGAAAAATCCATCTTCAGTTCTACTAACATAAAATTATGGCTAAGAATGGAATAATTTTTGACTCACAGAGATGGTTTTCCGACGTTGTAATAAGAGCGAGAGTGGTCATAAGCGGCGCCTCTTCCGACGCCATACCCAAACCCTACTCCGATTCCACAACCAGCTCCAAACCCGAGACCGAACTGTAGTCCAGGAACTCCTGGTCCGAATCCTACACCTGTTTCATCAACACATCTCTCTCTCTCAAGAAACAAGTTTATAAATAGCGATTGGCGAGTCTCTGCCATCAAAAGCTACCAACCTCCGATAAGGCCGGCGCCGAAACCCAATCCGCAACCGAAACCGAGGCCCATGGCGGGACCCACTTTACCCACGTCTTTGATCCTAACCTGAGGAAGTTTCCATAGCAATCCCTTGTCATCGTCTCCCTCGCTCCTCCTTCTCTTGCTCATCGTCTCTCTCTCTCTCTCTCTCCCTCTCTTTTCCTGGACTTTGCGAGTGCATACTTAACAAGGCTCATTTTCTCACGTAGGCCCAACTGTCCAAGACATTATTTGAGATTTTATTCACCACAAACCTTCTTTTTCTTTTTTCTTTACTAAGGCTCATCTATTACTCATGAAACATTGGTTTGGGAATCCAAACCCAAATAAAACAATCAGTAACCAGTAAATTACGATAAAAAGAACAAGCAATCCTAGCTAAACCACCAACCATCTGATTAAACTGTCTTGAAATTGATTAATCTTGAAGTCTTGGAATCCTTATTATAATGCTAGAATCGCTCATATCTCCGTTGAGAAGCTCGGTCACTCCTCTAAAACTTCAATCATCGTGATGACCTCCTTACAAATATTCTATTCACCACAATCATTCTAAAAATATTACATGAATCATATATAATAATTACATAGTTCAACACAATTATGATATAAAGGTTAATTATAAAAATTTAAATATAAAACAACAAGTATATGGTAATTACCATAGTTAAAAATTATAAGCAAATCATTTTAATCTTAGCTAAAAGTTATCATAAACTTACACATTAAAAAAGTTTATAGAAAATATATTTTTTTATTTTTTTATTTTATTAGTATTTTATATTTTTCAATATTTCTAATGAGAAATCATCCATATATGGTAAAAGTGCAAAAATATTTCATTTTTATATTTATATTTTTCATGATTAAACTGTTCTATATTCTTTCTATGTTTTATTTTTCAAAATATAGTATATACATTATACTATACCTAAGACATAAAATATCAAAATATAAATATATGTAAATAAAAAGTTAATTATATTATAACATTTATAATATTGTAGAATCTGCAAATAATTTTTCTTAAAATAATATGTGTTTCATATTACCAAAAGTTATATATTTTTACAAAATATCTTTCAAATAATATAATATTGCTTTTAGAAAGTTGTATTATTGTCACACTCTTTGTAAATAGTATAGGTTTACTTTCAAAATTTATTACATAATGCTAAGATTATTGTAACAAGATCAATTTATTTTAGATATTCATTTTGAAAATATTTTTGGATATTTTAATAATCTTTTTATCATCATATCAATGATAAAAAATATTAAAAATATTTATTATTTTGTGTGGATATTTAAATAAGTAAAAAAAAATTATTGTAAAGGTTTTTTTTCAAATATGACTCAAAACATGATTTTGATTGCAAATCTATACCTAAACATGAATCAAATGCAAAACTAACCAAAAAACTTTGTGAAATTACAGCCGGTCCCTTGTGACCAAACAAAAAAACAGAAACCATTTTTACGAATATAGCCCCAATAAGTCATCTGAGGACGACTTACATGTTAGTCGTCTGGACGACTTACAAGTTAGTCGTCTGAAGTAGTTGATCTTAAAAATAATTTATATATTTAAAAAAAATGACAAATGAAAAATTAAAATCATGTAACTATAAACAGTTTTAAATGATGTAAATTAAGATATAATAAAATTGAATACTTTTCAACATACATGAGTGAAAGTAATTAATGATGATATTCTTTGGTTTTAGGGTTTGACAACATATGTTGTAGTATTGTATGTATTCTTAGGGTTAGATTTTGGAAAGCTTGAATGTTTTTTTTTAAATTAAATTTTTACTTATATGTGTTTATTTATGTGTATAGTAAACATTTTTAAGTTTAATTTGATTTTATGAAGACTTTAGTTAGTTAATTAAGTTTAGGGATTATGTTTAGGGTCTAGACGACTTACATGTAAGTCGTCTGGTGAATAATTTATACTAGACGACTTAAATGTAAGTCGTCCATACCGGACCGAGTTTTTAATTTTACCAATGTACTTTTAAACGTAACCGGATCATTTACCGGACATATAATATTTTTTTAACTTTTTCACTACTTTTGGTAACCCTAAAGTTGTTTCTCTCCAAAGGCGATAACGAAGGCGACTCATTTAATCATTTCCTTACTATCTCGAATCAGATTTCTTTCGTCGTTCTCGTATTCCGCCGTTCTCACCGCCGGTAATCTCTCCTCTTACGATGAATCATGTTTCTTTTTCATTCCGTAGAGTATTGTAGTAGTTTAAATTGACCAAACGCTTCGATGTTTTCAGATCTGAAACCGCGTGTTGAACTCCGCCGCCGGTAAGTTATTTCTCTTATCTTAAGGCGTTTAGCCACCGTAATACAGTAAAAGTTGTAGTCTTGATTATTCTTTGGTAAGTCCTCTGACAAGTCTTCTAGCAGAAGACTTATCAGACGAGGTAAGTCGTATGACAAGTCATCTAGTAGAAGACTTATCAGACGACTTACCAGTAAGTCGTATGACAAGTAGTCTAGCAGACGATTTTGAGATATGTCTGTAAGTGGTCGCGTCTCAGTATTGTCCTCACCAAAATTTACATGTTTGTTTTGATTGTTTTTCAGACCGGAAAAATGGATTTGCCAGAACTCCCGAAGAAAAAGTTTACTTTAGGGGAGGAGACACATCCAACAAGAAGCATTTTGTATCATACTGGTGACTCTAAGTTGTTTGCTACTATAAAAGATGCTCTTCATGATGATGAATGAGAGGAGCTAAAGGAGTCAAGGTTGGGAGTGTTCATTAAGTTCAACGAGCTTGCGTTTGAATGGGCATCAAGGCTGGTTCATTTCATGCTCTGTTTCCAGCTTGACATCAAGAAGAAGTTTGAGCTTTGGTGTCTTGTTGGTCCACAACTGGTGAGGTTTTCACTTATAGAGTTTGAACACCTCACCGGTCTGAATTCCGATTACATCCAGAACCTGGAAAATCCAAGGTGTGAGGTTACAAAGGAGATGACTGTTTTCTGGGAGTTGATGGATGTTGATCTCGATGTTGGGCCAACTACTGAACAGATAATAGCAGCATGTCAAAAGATGCCAAAAGTGGTCTAGGGATGATCGCGTGCGTGTTGGATACCTTGTCATCTTCACTGGATTCATTGAACGGAGAAAGTATTCAACTGCTACAAGAGCTAGTCTTGCAAGGCTAGTGATGGATTTAGAATAATTTGAGAATTATCCATGGGGGAGAGTAGCGCTTAAGGTACTGATGGACTCTCTGAAGGGAAAATATACGACTGGATCTTACATTGTTGATGGGTTTATACAAGTTCTCTAGGTGTGGGCGTATTTTTCTCTGCCATAATTGGGTGCTACTTTTGGGAAACCCATACCAAACAGACCGTCTCCACTATTACTGGCTTACAATGGTGGCAAAGGACGTAGATGTTTTAAAGCGGCTATCTGCTGACAGGTGACTGTGGCGTGTACACCCTCAAGTACTTAGAATGTCATGCTCTTGGGATGTCATTTCCTGCAAACTTATGTGATAAAAACTCGAGGGCTATCAGGGAGAAGATGGCGGTGGATATACTTAAAGAGACGTCTGGATCCCATGAGCTAAAGAACAATGACGAGAACCTGAAAACTTATGAGTAGTAATTATGTCTGATCTGTTATTTGTACTTCAACTTTTTTGTATGCTTTTGTAGATTGGTATGGGAACATGGTCAGGATAGGATGATGTTATTTGTAACCTATCCTCCTACCAAACTAGAATTTCGTAGGAAATTAGTTTGGTAGTGCAATAACCTTACGGATAATGTAATGTTGTACTTGTTGCCTTTTTAAATTGCAAATTCACAATCAAAATATATTTAAGTCGTCTGGATGACTAACCTAAAGGTTTAACACAAAGAAGTTCAAATAACACATATAGTTAAGTCGTCTGGACGATTAACTAAAAAGTCTTAACACAGATAAGTCCATAATAAAACATATAGTTAAGTCATCTGGACAACTAACCGGAAGGTCTTCTGGACTGGACGACTAACCAGAAGGTCTTCTGGATGACTAACCAGAAGGTCGTCTACGTCAGTTCTTACATTGTCGACGGGTATCGCCAGTTTCTTTGCAGACTGAACACCTATAAACCTTGTGTTGCTTTCGGGGTTGTACGCACTCTCATCCTAGATAGCTCCAGCCAAGATTGCCATCGTGATTTTTTCTGTCTCCCGGGACCATGCTTTACTTCCGGTGGATAGCATGTGTGTGCCTAAACTTGTTGTCCAGCACAAGGATATATACTCTCTGAGTATCCTGCAAACAAAGTATCATTTGAGTAGACCGGGCATACAAATATGGAGATATGCAAACCAGCATATGTTCCAGCTGCTATAGCATGAGCGCAAGGTATTTTCTCGACTGCATAGACACCACAATCACACTTTCGAAGTTCCAAATCAACAACACAATCCATTATGCCACCTTTCACAAAGAATCGCCATCCATCAATTTGTTGGACATAAATCGTATCCGCTATCTCGGTTCGAACAACAAGCAAGTATTCAACCCCCCGACTATGTTGAGTTGTGAGACTCAAAGCATCTTCTCTCCTTTTTCAAAACCACCTACATATCTTCTCCCTTATGAACTTCAATAGAATTGAATCGGAAATCCTCTAGCTCACTTCATTGCAGAACTAATAGATTCAGCGATGTTGCTCGTTTTTATGTTGTACATGTCTCCCTGGCAATGAACCCTTGACCATAAGGTCACGTCAGCATCCTCCAAATATTTGCACTTCGTATCTCAATCATGTACCGGTCAAAATCGTACATTGTATGAGCATAAGCAGTACCTTTCACCAAGTACAAGAGATGCTTCCCTTTATACCTATGGACAATGTTCTGTTGAAGGTGATAATAACTTATTCCTCGAATTTTCCAAGGAAACACCTTATCACAGACACTTTTAATGGCTGTGTGCCGGCCAGAGACTATCCCCAAAGGATACTGACCAAATACACAACTCGCCAATTTTGTGAAAAACCATTCCTATGAGTCTTCAGTTTCAACATCTAAGATCCCAAAAGCCAATGGAAATATCTGAAAATTACCATCTTGTGCGGCTGCAACTAACATAACACTTTCATACTTCCCACTTAGGTGAGTCCCATCCACCACAATGACCCTTCTCTGATACTGAAAACCTTTGATATAAGCTCCAAAAGAGAGAAATAGATACTTAACTCTATTTAGAGAATCAAGTTGTATACCAGTGATAGTACCCGAATTTGCTTTGGTGATTTTCTCCAAATATGAAGGCAATCGCTCATACCCATCTTCTGTTGTTCCTCTCACCAATTTTTGCGCATATATCAATGCTCTGTATGAAGTGGTGTAATCAAGTATCAGGCCAAACATGTTCTTCATTGCATCTTTGATATGTTGCGGATTAAACCCATCAATGATTCCAACATGATCTATGAAAAGCCTACCAATATACTTTGGAATACAATGTTTTCGTTGAGCGATTATGTCTGACACATAACATGTATGAGTTTCCACATACTTGGTAACCCATAACGTGTTGCTCTCATGTTTCACACTCGCTCTAAACTTTCATCCACAACCATTAACACGACATGTTGCCACAAAGAGAGTTTTTCATTGACTTATATATTCTGAAGGAGAACCTAAACCTCACCGCTGTCAACCACAACTTTGAAACCAGTGCATCCCTACTAAGAAAAACCTAATTGACATAGATATTGTTAGCATTTGATCTCCCTCCTTCACTACCATATGTCTTTTTGAAATGTTCAAAACACATATTATCATCTTCTTAATCATCCTCATCTTTAACCTTTCCATACTCACTGTAATCAAGAACATCATCAACCGCTTCAGCAAAATCAGGGATATCATCATCCTCCTCCTCATCATGATTTTCATCTTCAGCCAAATCTTCATCCCCTTCATCAGCTTCATCAGCTTCATCAGCTTCACCAACTTCATCCCCTTCCTCTGAAACTGTTCTCATCTTGCTTGATACACAAAGACGTATTTCATGCTTTTTAGTTATCTCGAGAAGGTTCTGAACTTGTCTATCAATTGTAACATAAATAGGTGGGGTTTCTGGAGTCATGGAATGCATCATTGCTTCTGGTAATGAGTAGGTTAACTCCACAGACTATGTGTTCATGTCAAGGTTATAATCTTCTTAAGCCATTTAAACAAGTTCAGCATGTGTCGAATCTTCCTTCAAAATGAACATTCTCGCTCCTTTGAACTGATCAACCACAAATTTCCAACATCCTTCTTTCAACAACCATTCTCCATACAGTGCATGTAAGGACGAATCATCTGCAAAAAGTCCAAAAAACATATTAGCAAATTAAAGTTTAATAAACATTAATGCAGACGACTTACACGGAGGTCGTCTAGACGACTTACATGTAAGTCGTCTGACTTTGTTTGATAAAAAAAAACTCCAGACGACTTACATGTAACTCAAGGTTATAATCTTCTTGAGCCATTTAAACAAGTTCAGCATGTGTCGAATCTTCCTTCAAAATGAACATTCTCGCTCCTTTGAACTGATCAACCACAAATTTCCAACATCCATCTTTCAACAACCTTGAGTTGAACTTGAGTTACATCTTTAAACAACCTTAAACCCTAAACCGTAAATCCTAAACCGTAAACCTTAAACCCTAAACCCTAAACCCTAAACCCTAAGTTGTCTAAGGGAAACATGTTAGTTTTGCATTTGACCGAAATGTGTCAGAAATTTGATTTTTCCTAGACGACTTACATGTAAGGCGTCCATGATTTTGTTCGGTTTGACCAAAATCTCGAAATAAAATCTGGACGACTTACATGTAAGTTGTCTGGGAAAAAAATTATTTTTGTTTGATATTTCAATTGCAAAACTAACCTGAGACGACTTACATGTAAGTCGTCTAGAAAAAAGAAAATATTTTTTTTTTAATTTTCTTTTGGATGACTTACATGTAAGTCATCCAGGAAAAGTCAAATTTCTTACACATTCCGGTCAAATGCAAAACTAACTCGTTTCCCCTAGACGACTTACATGTAAGTCGTCTCGAGTTTTTCTTTATCAAACAAACTCAGACGACTTACATGGAAGACTTAAATGTGTCTAGGGATTGACCAGACGACTTCCATGTAAGTCGTCTACAGCCAGACGACTTACCTGGAAGTCGTTTGGACAAACACATCTGAAAAAAATATTTATTCCATACCTTAAGTTAGTGAGATAACTTCCTTAGCACATAAAAGTCTTTTCCAAGCACACAAAAGCTCAAAAGAAAGTGACCCACCAAGAATCGTAAGCTTCAACGCCTCAGTAAACCATAAAAAGTTTGGTATCAAAATCTTGGGTTTTTTGGAATAATATGAAGAGAAAGTGAAAGAGATGTTGTTTATAGTTGATAAGAATGGAGAAAGAAGAAGTGAGATAACGATTTAGGGGCATTAAGAGCTTCAATTTGGTTGTTCATGGTGGTTGGTGTATTGATGGCAATAGAAATCTTGTAAATACTTGAAGATGATGAGGTTGAGAGAGTAAAAACACATTTTCGGAAAGAAAAAAAACTAATGACATTTTCGTAAATAATGTGAACTTGTGTGGTGAATAGAGAAAAAGAAAAATCTAAAAAAAAACATAGATTAGTATTGTAGTTTACTTTATGTTTTGGGTCAATTTTGCTAATAACCTTAATTTTATTACTCAATGTAAGGATAAGCCTAATCAGATTTCTAAATTACTTAACATATATAGAATTTAATAAATATTTCTTATCATTTAAGTTTTTTAAAGAAAACCAACAAAACAAATTTTATCAAAATTTTTTTGAAAAATAAATAAAATATTACAAAAATTTAAAAGTGAAAATATTTTTTAAATTAAATTGATTTTTTAAATCAAATAAAAAAATCTACAAATGATTAATTTTATTTTAAAAATAATATGAACTTAAAACTAAATATAGTGAAAATATAATTTTTTATTTTAAAATAAAATCTTTTTTTAAAAGTTGTTTGTTTCTACGCATGTTGCTGGATATATCTAGTTTTATTGAAAAAAAACATCCAACTAATCTTAATTATAATCAAAGAATAAAATTAGAAAAAGTAATATTGTATTTGAAAAGAATTTCTCCAATGCACATTAGTCAAGATTGTTTCCACCTACTCAGTTATCGATTTTTTTCTCAAAACAGATAAAAACCACTTTCTTAAAAGTAGTTTGAACTCAAGACAACAAATTACACTTCCGGTTTAGCTCGGAAGATCCTTCTCGCCACCTCGTCCTTGGTTTTTCGCTTTTTTTTTTTAAATAATAATTGGAGAATTTTCAAAAATACTACTTTTTGTACCACTTTTCATTTTTACCTTCATTAAAGAGACATTTTCAAAAGTACCATTTTTTTAAAGGGCAAATTTTTTAAAATTAATTAGAATCTTAAATTTTAAATTCCTAAACCATACCCCCATTCTACACCACTCCTTAACTATATACCTCAAGTCTTAGATTAATTAACTCAAGGGTTATAAGTGTGTTTTTCCCTCTTAAAAAACAAAGGTAAAAGTAATTAAGAATTTTTGAAAAATGGTACAAGTAAAGTGGTATTTTTGACAATTTCTCAAAATAATTTCACAGACTATTCATAAGGTATAACTAGATTTTAACCCGCACGTCTGTACGGATATTTTTCTATTTTATAAATGTATTTGATATTATTACAAATATTTTAATTATATAATTTTTAATTTAGTGCTATACATTGTGTAACTCTATAATTTGTTTTATATTTCTTCCTCAAAATTATTAATATATAGTGATTTGTTTAAAACATTTTAATTTGTTATTAATTTTATTACTTACTAATATATTTTTGAGTTGAAATACAATAAAATAACCATATGAAATAATCAAATAAAGAATCTCTTTCAAAATATATTTTTTATTTAATTTATAAATTTTGCATATAATATATTTTAAATTTTATTTATTTATATTACTTAAAAGAAATCTATTTAATATGTATAAGAAAATATACTTTAACATATATCATTTTAGTATTTTACAGAATTTATAAGTAAAAACATTGTTTTGTTTAAATAATATAGACATATTTTTAGTAAATTTTATAAATAGTAGTATCTATCATATTTTTTATTAAAATTTATTGATATATGATATTTTTGGATGTTATGATATTAAGTTTTATTTTTAAAAATTAAGACTTCATTGCTTTAATTTTTACAGCATATTCAAATAATTTTTTTCGTGCTGTATTTCAAAACTTTATTCTTTATTATCCACGATTTTATCTTTTGTAGAATTTGCAATGTTATTATTTTGAGTGTAAATATTTATTTTCACAATTTTATATTTGTCAAAAAAACTCTAGAAATTACACAACTATTTTTGAGTTTGGAACATCAAATTAATTTTGAATTTTTTGTTACTACATCTAATCTATTATTTTATACATAAGATATTTGAATTTTGGTACTATTTAAAAGAAAATTCCCAATATATTTTTTATAATTAAAACAAAGTAAATTTAAAATTAAAATTTGATTTTTCATTAATATTTTAAGTGAGTTGCTAAAATACCATAGTTTTCTATTGACATTTTAAAAAAAAAAATATTATATGAATTAAAGTTTATTATATATTATTATATTTTTGCATACAAAAAATTTAAATAATAGTGTTGAGAGTTTTAATATAAATAAAAAATTGTAGATATATAAGTTTAACATATGTTAATACATTTATTTTGTATAAAGCTATTATACAGTTTATGAATTTTAGCCTATTTTAATGATGAAAGATGATTTATTTAAATGAAAAACTTTAGAATTTAAAATTTGTTATGGAGAATTTTCAAAAATACCACTTTCCTTGTACCACTTTTCATTTTTACATTCATTAAATAGACATTTTCAAAAATATCACTGTTTAAGAGCCAATTTTTTTTAAAATTAATTAGAATCCTAAATTTTAAATTCCTAAACCCTATCCCCACCCTCCACCACCCCTTAACTCTAAACCCTAAGTCTTAGATTAATTAACCCAAAGGTTATAAGTGTGTTTTTCCCTCTTAAAAAAACAAGGATAAAAGTGATTAAGGTATTTTTGAAAAGTGGTACAAGGAAAGTGGTATTTTTGACAATTTCTCATTTGTCAATTTACCTATTTAATATAATTTTATAATATTTAATTCATGTAACACTTCTATTTTCATATAATCCAGAGTTTATTTATAGAATTTATAAAAAATAGTAGAATTTTTACTTTCTTGTTTATAATAAAATTTTAGTTAACATTGATTTATAATAATATTATATAACTAATTATGAAATTTATTAATGTATTATTTTATAAAAATATTTAAATTCTTAACTAAGAGTTTGTTAGATTCTTTCTCAACAGGTTTTGTTATAATTAAAAAATAAAATTCAAATCTTTAGTTGGTTTATTATTAATGTAAATAATTAAATATGACATATTAACTAATTTTTGAAATGGTCTAATTACTATTTGTTAATAGTATATAAATTTTTAAAATTTGTTAATTTACCTATTTAATATAATTTTACCATATTTAACTAATGTAACACTCTTATTTTTATATAATAGAGAATATATTTATAGAATTTATGAAAAAATAGTGTAAAATTTTATTTTCCTGTTTTATAATAAAAACTTAGTTAAATTGATTTAGAATAATATATTATTACTAATCATGAAATTTATTAATGTATAATTTTATAAAAATATTTAAATTTTTAAGTAAAATTTTGTTCGATTCTTTCTCAACAGATTTTATTATAATTAAAAAAAATAAAAATTTTAGTTGGTTTATTATTAATGTACCAAATTTATATACCCAAAATATTCGGTGGATGTTGCACACGTTTTAGAAGGATTGAAAATTCTGTTATCAAATTATAAATATGGTATAATGAGTTGATGAATATTCTGGGAAAAATTTGGTTCCTAATTGATTGATTATCAAAATCGTGATTGTTTAAAAAATCTATTATATCTAATATCTAATAAATTTAAATTCAAAATCTTATAGGTTCAAAAATAGACTATTTTATTTGGTTCATAATTGATGATTATCAAAATTGTGATTGTTCAAAAAATCTATTATATCTAATATGTAATATTTATTTTGTATAAAGCTATTATACAGTTTATGAATCTTATCATATTTTAATGATGAATAATGATTTATTTATATGAAAAACTTTAGAATTTAAAATTTGTTAATTTACCTATTTAATATAATTTTATCATATTTAATTCATGTAACACTTCTATTTTCATATAATCCAGAGTTTATTTATAGAATTTATAAAAAATAGTAGAATTTTTATTTTCTTGTTTATAATAAAATTTTAGTTAACATTGATTTATAATAATATTATATAACTAATTATGAAATTTATTAATGTATTATTTTATAAAAATATTTAAATTCTTAAGTAAGATTTTGTTAGATTCTTTCTCAACAGATTTTGTTATAATTAAAAAATAAAATTCAAATCATTAGTTGGTTTATTATTAATGTAAATAATTAAATATGACATATTAACTAATTTTTGAAATGGTCTAATTACTATTTGTTAATAGTAGATAAAATTTTAAAATTTGTTAATTTACCTATTTATTTTACCATATTTAACTAATGGAACAATGCTATTTTTATATAATAGAGAATATATTTATAGAATTTATTAAAAAAATAGTGTAGAATTTTATTTTCCTGTTTTATAATAAAAACTTAGTTAAATTAATTTATAATAATATTATATTACTAATCACGAAATTTATTAATGTATAATTTTATAAAAATATTTAAAATTTTAAGTAAAATTTTGTTATATTCTTTTATATTTTACTAAAATAAATAAATTAATACTATATTTATACATAATTTTATATAACATACACTATATATTTCGAGATTATTTTTTTTACGACAAAGAAATAACAACCTATTGAAATTAATTTAAATATATTATTTTAAGTGATATTAGAAGAATCTGTAAATAAGAAAGAAATGAGATGATTAAATGTGTAAATAGAAGAAAATATTTAATCTGCTATCCGTGTTTCCAAACATTCTTCCTTTAGTCTACTATCTATGTTTCTAAACATTCCAATTTTGTACTTGATTTTTAATAATATAGATGTTAGTTAATAGATAAGTCACAACATTTTTCAATAAGTTCAAAAAAACATGTCAAGGTAATTTTCAAATAGAACTCTGTTTTAATATATTAGATATTTTAAAAAAGTTGCCTATAAGCATTTATTGTTACAGTTTCTCAACCTATGGAGAACTTTATTTCACTATTAAAAAGAAAATCTCTCGATTTCTCAACTATAGCAAAAAATAAAATTTGTAGAATAAAGCAAAGAAGTAGCTCTTGAACCTAACGAGCCATCAAAAATAGCTAGAGTCAAATTACATGCTACATAAGCGAAAGTACTATTTCACAGTAATAGGAACATAGAAAAGTACCAATTACATTCTCTCAAAATATTTTGGTCGTTCTTACTTTTCCTCACTGAAAATTTGAAAACAGAAGTGAGATTAGTAGGAGCTGATTTAGGATAAGGCATGTTTCAGTTCCAATCGATATGGAGTCAGATCAACTCTAGAATGTATGATTATCCTATTAAGATGGGAACTTATAGCCTTAGATTCATTCTAATCTCTAATTCCATCATAGATAAATTACAAGGAATACCAGTACATATATGGACCAGATACAATATAAAAATAATCAGTGATGATACTTGGATCTTTGAGATGTTGGAAATTACTCCCTCATGGAGAGGATGAGGGTCCTTGTTAACTGTATACTTCCCTTGATCATGTTGACATTTATTGAATACCCAAATGAGAATGAAGTAACTGTGTGGCTGGTTTATAAGAGATTAGAGAAGCATTGCTCCAAATATTTCAACTAGATCCTGATCTAAAAGATTACCCTGAAGCCCAATCTCAGAAGAAAATGCAAGCAGCATTTACCAGCATATAACTGAATCGACCCACATTGCAGGGATGAGAGAACACATGATCCACCAAAGAGATCTTCATACCCTTTCCGCTTCACAACATTAAAGTATAGAGATGACTTCTCTAACTCTTAAAGATAACAAATCATATGTAAAAGATGCAATCATGTGAATCATCATAGCAGAGAAGAAAAAATATAATGGATATGCAAGAATTACCAAGACCACTCTCACTATTCTGCATCATCTAAGACTTAAAATAGTTCAATTCTTTCTCCCAACACCACTGAGAAGAGAAAGAGGTTCTCAACCCTTAAACACACATTTTTCGATATTTTAAAGATCTTCAATTTAAAAACTTTGCTCTTACTACAAAGCAGCTTCAGAAAAATAAATAAATGGAAGAATTGAGAAATCAAACTCTTCAAAGGCTCTATAGAGTATTTCTACAAAAGGGTTCTCTTTAGAACATACAAACTATCTGAGGAGGCTCTAGAAGAAGAAATGGGCAAACTCCAAGAGGTTATTATACAATACACCAGCTGCACAAACCCTCCTTGAGTGTTTCCCATAAATAAAGAGTCTACAGGGCTGCAGACAAGGACTGATGAGGATATTCAGCCTGAATCCCAACCTGACCTAACCGAGGACATGATCACCAAGATGTACCAACCAGAAGCTGCACAAGAAGTGTCCATGCCTATTGTGTTCAAGGGACCTATGACTAGACAAAGAGTTAAGATACTTCAACATAAGTTTAATGAGAGCATGATGCTTCCTTTTGACCATTTTCAGGTAAATCCAACCAAGGTTAGGCCAAATGAAGATCAAGTTGATCAAGAACCGAGTCCCAAGAGTGATGGACCATCTGAGAAGATCAAGACCACAAGTGAAGACGTTTGGCCATTCATTCCAGACCAAACCCACAACAAATTTCTGGTCATCAGTATTGAAGATCAGCACATTTAGCATGATCAAGAACCAATCAACCCGACCCAAAAGGTAAGAAGGTAAGCATTTAAATTCCAATTTCTAACGGTTTGATTTGTTTTGCAGTTTGGTCATTTTTCTTTCTTTTATTTGAATTTATTTCCCAAACTTTATTAGTTGGCTTGCACGCCTATTAGGGTTTTCATTTAGTCCAAAACTTTGTAATATTTTCTTCAAAGACCCTCGAAGGCACCCACGGAATTGGACATCTATATAAGCCCCCTATGAGCCGTTTGTACTTTTTTACACATGATATAAAACTAAAACCTTTTCCTAATGAAAACCCTAAGAGCTCTAGCAAGAACTCGCCTCCCTCTCTTTGGCTTGTGAGACCAGAACCTCCACGGTCAAAGAGATTTGTGTTGTATCACGAGTCTTCCATCCCTCGTGTGGTGCACTTCATTCCATCAAGTTCATTGGATCCTTAATCCAATCGTTCCACCCTCTTGTAGATCGACCCTCAATTTCTTGCCTCGGATCATATAAGCCTTTGTCAGCCTAGGCTTGTATCATTTTTGGTATCAGAGCTGAAGTTTCTTTCATCAACATGTTGCATCTATCGATTCCTTTGTTACTTGCAATCGTCTATCATTTGTTTTTTTTTTGCATTAATAATTCAAAAAAAATTTGTTTGTTCATCCTTGTTCATCTAGTTTACCTTGCATAATCCTAGAAAAACCCATAAAATCGTTTATTTTTGCTGCATCTTGTCTCGTTATAGTTTCCCTTGCATCCGAACCTTAGTAACCATCACATTGCACCATCGACCATACCATCGTCTTGTCTTTGATCTCTTGCATCCATTTCATCCTATTTAACCTAGAAATCATCCATTAGATCATTGTGTCGATTGATTTGGTGTTAGGAAGCTGTTAGTCAAAAACTTGTTGACCAAGCTGAATTAGGATTCACTTTCCTTATTTGTGGTCGAGAATATCAACTATTACCTTTTCTGGTCGAGTGAATTAGTTTAGTTTCTATTTTTTTTTTAAAAAAAATCGAATTCTTCCATATATATTCAAAAAAGGTAAAATCTTTTAGATTCTAGTTTACTTTTAAATCATTAAAACAAAAAAAGAGAAGTATATTGCATTTTCCATTTCTTTTATTCTCTTTACATTTTGAGTTTTAAGCTTCTTTCCTTTGTTTTTCGTGCGAGGTAACCATGGGAGATGAGGTACAATTCCGCACTAATGCAGGCCATCCATGACCTTCAAGATGAAATGAGGAACATGAGGCAGGACATAGGCACGGTTCGCCAAGACTTGGGTGATCGGTTGACCCGTATTGGGCAACGGCCAGTCCCTAGACCTATCCGGAGAGTCGACTTGGGAACACCCCAAAACCAACCTTTCCAAACCGGGGCACCCCCAAGGAGGATTGAAGTGCACATCAATGAAAACCCTGGCCTGATCACTAGGGATCAACGTCAAGAAGATGAACCTAGACCACACCCCCAACTGAACCCGAGGAGACATGAGGCACAAGAGGATTTTAGGGAAGAAAAAGAGGAGGACTACGACCCACCTCCCCAGGCACGACTTGCCCCAGCTCCCTACCAGAACCACATCAAACTAGAGGCACCCGCCTATGCTGGAAATGTGGACCCTGAGGCCTACCTTGACTGGGAGAAGAGGATGGACCACATCTTTGAGTACTACAACCATCCGGGTCCCAAGAGAGTAGCCCTTTCAGTAGCCCAACTGGCGGCCAATGCTTTGATATGGTGGGATAGAGTTACCACAGACCGGAGTAGGAACCAACTGAGGCCACTTGAGTCATGGATCGACATGAAGGACCTAATGCGCCAACGGTTTGTTCCCCAGCACTTCCACAGAGACCTACAAAGGCGTTTTAGGACCCTTAGACAAGGTACTAAGTCGGTGGAGGAGTACTATGAGGAGTTTGAGCGTTTTAGGAACCGTCTTGGCCTCAATGAAGATGAAGAATCCATCATGGCTCAATTTTTGGATGGGCTGAATGATCGGATATGTAACAAAGTTGACATACAGAGCTACATACACTTCAAGGATCTATTCCACTTGGCCATCCAAGCCGAGCGACACATCAAAAGAAAGTCCACCAGAAGTAAACCACATGCTGCTTGGGGTTCAAGCAACAACTCCAACAACTACTGACAACCAATAGAAAAAGACAAAGGGATTGATCTAGGTAACCAAAGCAAGAGCCGAGTCACTGAGTCCAACAAGGACACCCGGACAGAACCTGGCCGGAATGCCAACCCCCAACGCTCTAGGGACATCACTTGTTTCAAATGCAAAGGCCGAGGGCACATGGCAAGGGAATGTCCAAACCAGAGGGTTATGATACTCACTGATGATGGATATGATTCCCATGATGAAGATGATATGATGGTCCAAGAGGAGTTTGGAGAGATTGAGTACCCGGATATAGGAGAGAGCTTGATGATCAGACGAGTACTAAGTGTCCACAACCAGCTGAAACCATCCAAAGGGAGAACATCTTCCATAGCCGATGTACCATCAAGGGCAAGGTATGTAATCTCATCATTGATAGTGGGTCTTGTACCAATGCGGCCAATGCATACATGGTTGAAAAAGTTGGCTTAGAAAAGACTAAGCACCCTCATCCATATAGGCTTAGGTGGTTAGATGATAAAGTAGAACTTTAGATTAAGGAACAAGTTATCATCCCATTTAGTATTAGTAAGTACCAAGATGAAGTAGTGGGTGATGCAGTACCCATGCAAGCTGGACATGTTCTATTAGGTAGACCTTAGCAATGGGACAGAGAAACTAAACATGATGGTCGGTCTAACATGTACACTTTCATGCATGACAAGCGTAAGATTAGTTTAGCACCTCTCACACCAGTACATGTCCATGAACTGCATTTACAAATGGTTAAAGGGAAAGAGAAATATGTTAAGTCTAATTTTCTTATTAGGCCTAGTTACATCCGAAAGGTTGTTGCTACCAAACACACAATGCTACTAATGATCTTTAAGGAGCTTTTGAGTGCAAGTACTGATGAGTTAACACTTCACCCTAAGATTATTAAGCTTCTTGACAGGTTCAAATATATGTTCCCCGAGGAGATTCCACACGGATTACCACCACTTAGGGGCATAGAACACCAGATAGATTTTATACCCGGAGTTGCCTTACCAAACGAACCGGCCTATAGGGTCAACCCGGAGGAAACTAAGGAAAGATGAAAAATGGAAGAAATAAACTGAAGTAAAAAGAAAAGAAAAAAAAGTCCAGCCGGTAGTTAATTTAGTGATAGACTATAAATTTTAAAAAGTAGTAAGGAAAAATTTGATAATGTACCACTTTTCTTATTTAAAAAGAAAAATAAAGATAATGAAAAAAGGATTAAGTCCATTTTAGATAATTTTAAAGCCACTAGAGCCGTTTCAGAATTTGATCCCTTTTTCTCCCATGTCCTTGAAAACAAGTGGTGATTGCGGACGTAAAAGGTTAGTGGCAATGTTTCCTTCTACCTTAAGCTTAAGGCTGACCAAGATCTCTCTCACCTTGTCTATTACGAGCTCAAGGTAGTGTTTTTGTTTCCAACATCTCCCTTAGCTCCGGTTATAAGTAAGTTATTCCTCTCAGTCTCTTCATGTTTGGCCACTAGACCTTCATGTTTCTCCCTTTCTAAGGATTATCTTCTTAGCATTTTATTTATTTTTAGATCTGGAATAGACGAGGTGAGAGTCGTTGCTGCCTAAGCTGTCAAAGTGAAGGAGGAGGTCTCTGAGGTTAAATTTGAAGGTGGAGTCAAGAGAAACTTCTTAGTTCTCCATATTAAACTGAACAGCTTTGTACGTTTCTCCATGTACGTCTGCTCTTTTGATTCTTTTAATCAAATTTGTGCGTTTATTTCTTTTATGCTTTCACTATCCTTGATGATTAGAATACAGAAATTGTGGACATGATTCAATGTTGAGACTGTGGAGTACAAGAACATCAATTTAATTGTGTGGGATGTTGGGGGTCAAGACAAGGTATAATATTATCTAAAGCAATTGAGAAGTTGGATTTGCATCAAAGCATGTCGATCTTTTCCTCTTGTGTCTTGGTATAACTCTTGATGAGATTTTTGTAGCACATATATGACATGGTGTAAAACATGCAATTGTTGCAGATCCACCCCTTGTGGAGGCACTACTTCTAGAACACTCAAGGTCTCATCTTTGTGGTAGACAACAATGACAGAGACCGTGTTGTTGAGGTCAAAGATGACTTGAACATAATGTTAAATGAGATTTGTTTTCATTATTATCTCCCTTTTTATTGTTCCAAGCAAGTAAAAACTTATCAAACATTTAGTTGGTTCAACAGGATGAGCTGTGTAATGTTGTTCTTCTCGTGTTTTATAATAAGCATGATCTTCCAAATGACATGAACGCAACTGAAATCACTGATATGCTTGGTCTCCAATCTTTCATTCAGCGTCACTAGTTAAGAAAAATCTAAATCTTCCTTAATCCAAGCCTCCATCATGTTGATTTGTCTTTTGCTTAAAATATCTATGAACTCTATGTTAGGAACATCTAGAGCATATGTGCCACTTCAGGCGAGGGGTTTCATGTTTGAGTTGATCTTTCTGGGAAAATCTAGATGCATGAGAAACATTATCTGATTTTTTTCCGATGTTCTTATTGTTCTATGTTTTTTTCTTGTATAAAGATTTGATTTGTGATTGTTGTTCTGATTTGTGTAAGGAGGGATCTCTTGTACGCAGAACATAAGACATAGAAACCACCTTTAGTTCTGTTGTCACATTCACTTTTGACTCATAAGTTGCAATTGTGGCTACATTCAACATGGGATCGATTTTAACGAAACCACCTTCACATGCTTAAACACTCTTCTTATAAGTGAGCCTTGTGTATTCAATACATTCTTGCAATACTATTATTTAATATCTGGGAATTGTATGCCTTTTGTGTACAATGTCATAACTTTGTACAATTAATTTGATTTCAACTCCAACATATTGAAGAGAACGCCCCAAATAGAATATATAACAAGTTATATTTATAACACAAAATTATAACCATATTTATCACAATTTCAAAATAACATATTTACAAAATAACACTTAACATAAATTTAGCATAACAAAAGTTCAAACATATAACATTTTCAAACATTACATAAGATCAAAATTACACAAGTCCAGATATCTTACACCACAAATATGGACAACATATTTTCGACTATTCTCATGTTCCAACACAACATAACAGACATATAATTAATGTAAATGAACCATTCCCAACAAAAATAGAGACAACCACATTAGAAAGCATGAACATATCATGTTCAAAACATTTATGAAGTCTACTCTCATTGGCTAGAAAGATAAAAAAAACATGAATATTTTTATAATTTCTTAACTATAAAAATTAAGTTATGAATATTATTTAAGATCAATAATACTTATAAATACACATGAATTAAAAAAAATATTAAAATTTATTTTAAATGTGGAGAAAATGCAAGCTCGCTAAAATTACAGGAGAAGACTTCTCAAACTAGAATTCTCAAAAAAATTACTCTCATTAGCTAGGAACAAAAATTAACATGAATATTGTTAACTTCATAATTATAAATTATTAAGTTATAAATTTCATTTAGGAGCTTCAATATTGATAAATACACACGAATCAAGAAAATATCTTATAAATTCATTTTAAACTTGGGGAAAGTGAAAGTTTAATAAACAATAACATAGAAGACTTCTACATAAGTCATCCATTTAGGTTATTTTTGCAATTACAAATTTATGAAGAAAAATTTCTTAACAAATCTTTTAGCAGACATCTTGAGAAGTCCCCCTCTGTAAATATTGTCTTACTTTTGTATTTAAAAATTCTTGATTATACCAGATAAGTTTTCTTTGATAGCATGTTAATTTTGTAATTGACCAAAATGATTCAAAAGGTTTGCAATTGACCGAGTAGACTTCTCTGAAAGTCTTTTTACTGTCACATGAAGTTTTTGAAGTAACGTAAGAAGTCTGTGAAGGTTATGAAGTGACGTAAGAAGTCTGTGAAGGTTAATTTGCAATTGACCATGTTTTACTTTTTAAGAGCATAGTTCGAGAGAAGTCTTATATTGGAAGACTTAGAAGTCTGCTTTCAAAACCAAATATTTGACCAACCGACAAAAAAACAAAGATTTTACCAGAATCACAAAATAAAATTAAAGAAACACTTCTAAAAAACTCTTCTAATTAATATTAAATGTTTTATTATTTATTGTCAATTGAAAAACTAACCTACGTAGATTTCTTGCCACACTTAAGAGACTTCATGTAAATATAAGAAAAATTCTATAAAGGTCTACTCCAAGTAGATTTCCTCGAAATCTTCTTTGAACAAATAAAATATTTGTAAATTTTTTGTCAATTACAAAACTAACATGTTTATCAGATAAGACTTCTCTTCTCAATTTTTTTGTTACAAAAAAAGTTAGAAGACTTCACTTCTTCTATGAAAACACACAAAATGGTTAATTTCAAAATAAACTTATGCACTGACATAAGACTTCTTCACGAACATATCTGGAAAAACAAATCAAATATCATACCTAGAACCTGTGAGATATCTTGCCTAGCTTCCAAGCACACAAACCTTTACCACGAAATATACCCACTCGTTATTGACCAAAATCATGAACTTGAGTGATTCCAATAAGTTTACAAATTTTGAAATCAAAATATTGGGTTTTTGGGATGAAATTAGAGAGAAAGTGAAAGATAAATGGTTTGTGTGGATATAAAATGAGATAGGAAAAGTAGATATTGATTTTAAGTGCATTTAGAGTTTGAAATTGGTTGTGTGGTTGATGTAATGATGACAATGATAATATTTTAAATAAAATTAAGATGGGGATCATTGTGTAAAACAGGCATTTAGAAGAGAAAAAAAAAGATAATGATATTTTTGTGAATAATTTAAATTTTTAAAGTGAATAGGGCAAATGAAAGATTAAAAAAATGTTACTTTTGTGTTTGACCAGAAGTTTTGAGACATTTTTGTAAGAAGCTCTTTTTATTTTAGATTTGTGAAGAGTTATTTTATAGTACAAATTGCAAAATATATTTATAGTTATCCAATTAACTAAGGCGTAATATAACACAATATCATAAAAATCTGTATGGTTATAATTTTAGTTATTTTATTTTGATATATTCAAGTATATAGTTACATAATTAAGTTGTTAAACGATATATTTAAATTCATAATTAATATAAGGGTCTGAATAAAAAAAATATCACACAGTAAGTTAAGATTAGGTACAAATTATGCTTCCTTTTAATAGTATAGATAATATACAATTTGCAGCAAACAAGAAAATATGAAATAGACTCCTTATATTATTCTTTCATACAATGCATTTGTTAAGGAGTAGCTAGTTAATAAGGGATGCGCATTAGCTAACAGTAAATTACGAAAAAGGAGAAAAAAAGGTATACTCATATATGTTATTTAGAAAGAGGAGGGATATAGAATCCATGCCCGGCCAGATTTGGACGTGAAGTGCTTAAACCTACCATACAGCATTACTAATATTAGTATGATTTTCCCAGTGGGACTCCACCGTCCCACAAAACCATAACTCGCGTCTTTGCAGACACCATCGCTCGCGTTCAGCAGTCGTTTGCAGCTGTACCCGGTTGTGAACCCCACGTTTCCATATGCACTGCCGTTGCAATATTAAATTAGTAATTAGTATATTGTTTTCATGGTAAGAACTAACCTTGAAAAATTAAGGTTGTTTCTTGAACTTTAATAATTAGATATTGTTTCCACAAATGAACATCAACTTTTCTGATCTACATAAATCCTAAATTATAAGGAATTTATCTCACTAACAAAAACTAAATTGTAGCAGGCTTTGTCTTTTATTCACGGATAGTCAGTGGTCAGATCCACAGTTGATTTGTTTTAATAAACGTATTAAAGGTGATTTCTTGTCAACGTATTAAATGTGATTTCAAAACAGAAATATTTGAGTTAAATGTGAAAAAAGTAAAAAAAAAAAAAATCTAAAAATACCATGGAACCCAAACTTCCACTACTGTTGATGAGTCTACTGTATCTGGTCACATAAATTTTTTCTTTTGATATAATATAAGACCATGTTTATCAGCGTCTCTTAGAATGAGGTCCTTAACTTAATTTGATTCTTTTTTTTTTTAAAAAATTTTTTTTTGTTAAGAGACGGCTCTTAAAACTCTTATTTAAGAGACGTCTCTTAGGTTTTCTTAGTTAAAAGTTAAGAAACGTATTTTAGAAAAGTTAAGAACCTCTGCTAAGAGACCCCCAATAAACCTGCCCTAAGAAGCTCAGTGACTAAAGTCTCACTTGGAGTGGTTCGCAAGTAAAATCAAATGAGGAACGTTCTTATCTCCTGAGAGTAGTTTTCAATCCATTTCTTCTCGGATGCTATTTTTCTAAATATCTTTGTTACAACCAGTACACAATATTATATCTTGCAAACTCTAATAAAAAGTGTCAAGATGGTTAGGTCCAGTTATAGAAATTATAACAGTTTTCGTGGTCTATGTTATGCGAAAGTGTTATGGAGAGATGTAAAAGCTTACCTGATAACTTCGAGAGTGATGTTAAGGACGTTAAAGTTGAGTGGATCTCGTCGTAGTTTTTCTTCTTCGATGATGGAAACTAGAAAGATACATATAACTAAAAAGGAAAGTTGTGAAACGAAGAACACACTCCTTTTCCGTTTCTTTACATTTCCGGAATTATCCTCTTCATCTTTATTATTTTCTTCGGTCAACGGCATAAACAATGTGTACGGAGGAAGGAACCTTGTCAATGATTAGAAAAAACGAGTCAATGATTTATGAATGTAAACGAATTGGAGTTCTGGAGACTCTACGCTACTTTGAAAGACAGTAAAAGTATTCTTGGCCATGCATATAAATAATAATTTTCAAATTAAAATTTTTTTTTATTTCAGAAGAAAATTTTAGCTTACTTTTCGATGTTACTATTTATATTTTAACTTCATCTGTTTGATAAATAAAATCACATATATATATATATATATATTATTTCTTTTGATTTGTTTTAATTTTTTCTATTTGTTTTTATATTCAATAGAGTAAAAATACGTAAACTGGTAAAAATAATTTGTTAAGTAACCTAATAAACCAATAATTTTTTTTAAAAAAATAATCAAACTATTAACATTATTTTTTGTCTTGGTTGATGCATACTTACACAATTAATTTAAACAAAATATGATATATAAGTTAATGTAGGAAATTATATTTGTAAGTATATTTACTTCATTTTTATTAATGTGATGTCTATCTATGTATATATATATATAGTAATTTAATATTGATATATGAGTTTTAGTTATTAATAAATTTCAATAGGTTTACCAAAAATAATTTTTTATAGAAATTTATATTAATGGTGGTATAGAAGTCTAGTCATTAATATATTTAAGAAAATTTTGCCAAAAATATAAAGTTTATAAGAAAAATTATATATGTCATAATTATGTTAAGACTATGTCATATATTTTAAAAGTCATGTTATCTTTTTTTTTGAGATTGAACATGATGAAAACACATATGCAAATAACTTCACAAATAATATCTAGGAGATTTAATTACAGTAAAATACTGAATATATCATGGAGAAATTGCTCAAAATACTACATTTTAATATTACTTTTCATGCTTACCTTAACTACATTTATCTTTAGTTTAAAGAGGTAAAAACACGTATATCCCTATAGTTAACTAATATATATTTACGGTTTAGTTTTGAAGAGTGGGGTTTTAGAGGGTGGAATTTTGAATTTTAATAAATAATAAATACTTGAAATTTAAAATAGTTTTTTTTTTAAAATAGTTCCAAAAAGAACTTTCTAATTTCAAAATAAATTTAAAAAAATCCGAAGAAAGAATTCAACAAAACTTTTGAAAAATATTTGAATTTCAAAATATTTAATTAGAAAACTATAAAAATTATTTTTATTTTTTTTATTATTCATTTAAATAATTACTTATATTTATATATCTATAAATATGAATATAAGGTGTCTTTTTCCCTTGAATAAAAAAATATTTATAAAAGTATCCCTCTAATAAAGGTAAATATGAATAGTTATACAAAAAATTGGATATAATTAGAATTTCAATTGCTGAAATTACCACATTTCTATTATCAGTTTTATGTTTACTTTAATCACATTTACTGTTAGTTTTAAATAGATAAAAATACATTTATGTCTTTATGGTTAAATAAAGAATTAGATTTTAGAGGTGAAGTTTTGGAAGATAGAGTTTTAAGATTTTAATAAATAAATGAATTCTTAAACTTTAAAATAAAAATTTTAAAAATAATTTAAAACAATTTTTTAATTTTAAAAAAAAATTGAAAAAATCTTTTTTGTTAAAAAATCGAATTTGAAAATGCATAATTCAAAAACTATAACACATTTTTTTGATTATTTTTTCTAATAGTTTTTTATATTTATATATCTATAAAATAATAATATAAGAGTTCTATATTTTTTAGTGAAAAATGTATTTGTGGAAATGTCACTCTGAGACATAAATAACGATACAATAAATAGGGTAAAAGTAAAATTCCCTTATAATACATAGTAGTAGTTGACAAGAAAAAAATAAATAGAACAGAGTAGAATCGGGACCCGAACATGCATAGATACATTTAATATCATCATGACCATCAACTTTTGTATATAAAAAATCGGAAAATATCACGCTTAACATGTACAAATTTAAACTTCATACTGGAAACGAATCATGCTTTAAGTTATTTATATGCTTCTCAATCTTATGGAGGAAGACCCTTTTATGTTTATTAAAAAGCTCAAGCATAAAATAATGTAAACGTATTATGTTCAGAACATCACACATTATTCGAGTTGCCTCATCATAATGTCGCTTCTAATATTTTGAATGTTAAAAGTATTGATTTAATTATTGATAGAAAAATTATGCACAAAAGAAATATTTGGTTTAGAACATGCTTTTAGAAAAATTTGAGATGCCCGTACACGGATGTAAAACCATAATTAACACAACGTTTTTAGGGTGAGGTTTTTAGCGGAATATAAAATACTGTTTCTTAACTTTTAACTTAAAAAATTAAGAATCGGTCCTTAAATAAAGTATTTAAAAACTGATTTTTAATTTTTTTAATTAAAAATTAAGAAACAGTCTCTTATATTTCGCTAAGAACATCATCATAAGAACTCCGGTTTAATTATGTTCTAAGTCAACTTCAACATGTGTTTATTTCGAAATCAGTTTTCAACCGGACAACGCCGGCAATGAATCAAGATCGAATTAGTTAAGTCCAGCAAATGCAAAAAAATAAATGAGGGCAGAAAGAGAGAGAAGAAAATAGTTGAAGTGATTAAAAAAAATGAAGAAATTAGGGACCAGCGGTGGGGAGTTCTTCCCACGGTCTTTCACCAAAAATTGTTATTAAAAAAAGTAAAAGTAGGAGAAAGGCGGTAAAACCTTATTAATTCCCGTTTTAATTTATGAATTGATGTTTTTTTATATATTTTTTTGTTAAGAGATATCTCTTATTTAAGAGATGGTTTTTAAAATTTTTTTAATTAAAATCTAAAAACGTTTTTTAGGGAAAATAGTAATACCATCTTAAAAGATTAGGGTTAATCACATCCTAAGATTTTGAAGAATAATAGTTTCTCTGCCGAGAGACTTTTGAAAATGTTAGGACATGTTTATTGGCGGTCTTTTAGTAAGAGTTTTTAATTTTTTAAGAGACGTTTCTTAATTTATAACTAAGAAAACTTAAGAACTATCTTTTAAATAGAAGATTTAAGAACAGTCTTTTATCCAAAAAAAATTTCTAACAAAAAAAGAATCAAATTAAGAACTCAACTTAGGAGACATGGATAAACATAGCCTTAGAGACACTAAATTAGACACATGTCTCGATTCGAGTGTTGCAATTTATTTTTAAATAATTCAAGTTAAATTATTAATATAGTATTGGTGAGAGATCTCTTTACGTCCTAGATTTATGCTCCCGTAATGCATAATTTTTAGAAGAAAAAAAGAAGTTATTTTGGAGAACTCACATCATTGTAATGAAGAAGATCAAGATAGCTGGGGAAAGTGTAGAGATGTCTACAATAGTTTCTCCGGTGTGTCTCGAATTCACCACTTGAAACAAAGATCCAACCAACTTCTCGTACAAACTCATTCCTTCAAGGGCGTCCGAACTCCACTCAAAAGTGCAGAAGAGAAAAAATTGCAACAAAACAAACCCTAACACCGTGAGTCCAAGAAGAACACAAACACGAACGGAGAGTAGATGATAGTATCCCAATTTTTTGTGGTTCTTGAGAATATAACCAAACTCGTCGCGCTTTGATATCTTATGAAGACCCCATATGATCAGTACCAAGAAGCAAGGGAAGAGAGTGTTTCCCATGAGACCTTGAGGGATAAGAAGCCAAAGAAGGCCCGAGTTCTTGCGGAAGATGATCATGTTCTCATTCGTGGGGATGAACCCACAGTTTGAAACCGTGGAGACAGTTGTGAAGATCGAGAAGGTGAGAGGTGAGATGTCCTTGGAACTAAGAACATCTCTCGCCGTTTTAACAAATTTTACGTACACAAGAACCAACAAGGAGCCAGCTAGATGCGTAACGAGCTGGTAACCAATAACAACTGAATACAAGCACTTAGATGCCCTCTCATTCATCTGGCTAGAGCCCTCGAGGTCAATAACGTCCTCGAGGTCAACACAGGGTTCCTCTGTCCGATGGTCCAAGTTGAAAGAGCCCGTAAGGTGTCTAACCTTGTTATGTGGGTAGACGAATTTTGTGAAATGGTAGAAGTAGAGATTGAGGAAGGAAGTAAAGATCTCCCCACCGAGGAACATTAGGATAGTGAGGAAGATAAGTTGGGTGTTAGAGAAGACTTCCATGTCGATGGTGGACATGGAAGAGATGGTGAGGGCGGAGACAGAAGTGAAGAAGAGGTCCAAGTCGTGAAGACGTGATGGGGCTCTTGGTTTCGAGATCTTGAGTGCCAAAAACCCTAAAATGGACAAGGTCAAGAAATAAATGAAGTAGAGGCAGAGTGGGGACAGAGGCTTAACAAACAGCTGTGAAAGGATTTTAGCTAATCTTGCCCCAACTCTCTCCATTTTTTCTTGTTTTTTCTTGTTTTGTTTTGTTTTGGGGTTTGTGTAAGCATTATTCTCGGCCCTAATGTTTATTTATAGTACACGGCACATGAACATGCTCAGCTTATACATATAATGCCAGTGACTAACATAACAACATTGCGTATGGAAGAAAGGGAAAATTGAGAAATCATGGTTGGAGTCATGCCAATGCTACTACAATAATTCCTTAGCCATATAGAGTATAACTTCTATAAATTAGTATTTAATAAGTATTTAAAATGAATTTTGTCAGATCATAAGTTATCTTAGTATGAACATTGATAAAACTGATAAATAATAACATAATAAAATATTTTTAAGAACATTTTGTAAATATATAATCATAATAATTTAATAAATTAATAACTATGTAAAAAATTATGTATATGTATCTTCAATACAATACCCTTTTATCTTTCTAGTGTTCATTGCTTTTGTTATTTCTCATTTATAAATTTATGCATCTATATTGTTTACACTTACCCTTTATCTTGACTGAATCTGTTTATATTGATGACAAAAAAAATTATTCATAATATATTTTAAGATTGTTCCAAAATTATAAAGCGTATTAGATGCAATATATTTGATGTATATCTTCTTTAAAATGTATCAGAATAGTGTCTTTTGTTTTATGGTCAACATTAAAGATTGTTGCCATTATTTCTTATAATTTAGAATTATGAACATGCATCAATTCACATGCCTCGTTAATTATGATATCATAAAATGCATAATAGTTTAAAATCTTGTATGCCATCTTTACTAGTAAATTTATTTACTTTCTTTAACATAACATGAACAACTAAATTACGGATAAAAATATGGGAGATTTTTATGTTTACCATATTATTAGTATTATTATTCATCTTTACCTGGACTAAAGAGATATTTTCACAAATACTTTCATTTTTAAAAGATAAAAGACTCTAAGATTAATTAAAATCTTAAATTTCACATTCCAAAACTCTACCACACCCCTCAACTCTAAATTATAAGTCTCAGATTAATTAACTCTAAGACTATAAGTATCTTTTTTTTCTCTTGAAAATAAAAATAAAAATGATTAAGATAAACATGAAAAAGTGGTGATAAAAACGTGGTATTTTTTACAATTTTCTTAAAAATATTATTTTTACCAGTTAATTAATATTTTGTAAATTAATAAGTTTTGAAAGTCTTAAAATAATGAACTTTCAAGTTCGAGCTACAGAAGGTTGCCAAAATTAGTTTGGAAATCAATACATCTTTATATAATCGGAAGAAATATTCACAATTTAATTACTCTGAACATTTTAGTTTTCAAATGAGTAATTTCTTCTCTATTAGTTTCCAGAATATAGTCTCTAATTTATTTCAACATTTTAGCTATCATAATTGGATCGAAAATTTATATCTGTCAAGGGTCCGAGGTTCCGTACACGTACTTGTAAGGACTATACTGTATTGACTTCTGAATCATATATTATGTTACATAGGATGGATGTCATGTTATAAATGTTGATATAAATATATCATATACATATATACTGCACATATAGGTATATGGGCTGGCGGTCAGTTTAAATTATCACTCGATAATAATTTTGGTTCTCATGAACCAAAATTAAAATATTATTAAATATCGAATCATGTTGAGGATAATTTTTTTGTATTATTTCTATTGGATTAGTCAACGAATCGAATATACATATGATTAAACGAAGAGTTATTGAGTTCAATTTGATTAGGTTTTAAACAATTTTTAATTTGATTTGAATTCATTATTTGCATTATTGATGATTCTAGTTTGATTATAGGTTTCAACTTTAGTTTTGATTAGAATTACTTCAATCATCCAAAAAAATAATAGTGCAATCATTATAAATATAATATATATATACTAGCTAGGTGATGTCCGGCCCGGGTTATGTCCGAGGATAATAATTATAAAATCTCATTGCAGTTTGATATATTTTTTGTAGGTTGAACAATGAAGTTTAGTAGTGTGGCATTTGTATTGGAATATTAGATCGTGACTATGCAGACTGCAGCTTCCGTTAAATGATAACTTTATTGATTAAACGTTTGAAATGTATATTCCTTTTTTTGTAATTATAGTTAGAATGTTTCATTTAAAGTGATGGTTTACATTTTTAATGCAATTTTGTTTTACCATTCGTAGTCTACTTCTTTTTTATTGTTGGTTAAATTCTTTTTTAGTAAGAAAATAAACGATGTTTTCAGTATAAAAAATAAATAAATAAAAATTATGATTTTTGGTGATCTCTCGATCTGTGTATGTAAATCTTTAAAAATCACTTAAATTGAATTAAAAATAAAATGTACTAATCATGTATATTTCAGTCAGCAGTTCTATTCAATAATGCGTCCTTTACATCAATAGTACGTAGTGACTGATCTTATGATCGTATTCACAGGAGTTTGTGACATTAAGTTAATTTGAAGAAAAAGTTGGTAAGGCTCAACACTTGAAGAAGGATTACAAATTACAAATTTCATGATTATTCATTGGCCGACTTTCCTTTTTTTTTGTTTTGTTATGGTAGAAATTGGGTGATTGATCGACCTTAATCGAACAACTCAAGATTGTTCCTACTACAACTACCTTCAACAGTCAAAAACTTCCCAAATACCGAATCTACCTTTCTCAGATTCTCACACTAATGGGTAAAATCCACTTTCCTCTTTGGATGATGGAACCTCAGAGGAAAAGCTATAAGATCTAGTTGTGGTCATGAATGTTTCCAATACCCAACTCTGACCACTCGTAAAAGATTCCACTCTAATAAATACATTTTTGAAGTCATTTTGATCACACTTAAGCTATATCATATACAACCCTTTGTTATTATATAGTTAGATGTTTTAATGGGAGAGGTCGAGTCAAGCTCATATGAGCAAAAAGAATTAAAGCAACAGTCAAGTTCCAATTTTTATTTGAACTCTACGTGTCATCCCATTTGGGTGTCAACGTAAACACGGAAACACGGAAACACGTAAACACGTTCTTGACACCTCAATCTCTGAATGGGCAGCTTCAATATGGAAAATTTTTGTATTCTAGAGATTCCTTAGCACCACGCCTCGTGCAATAATTCAAGCTATTATCTATCTCCATTTGTCCCCATCAATACTGGTCCCGCGGATTCTATTGGGATGTCGCATCATATAACCTGCGTAACCACGTTCTTAACACCTCAATCTCTATATAGGCAGCTTCAATATACCTCCCTGATGAAAACCTTTGATTACATAATCGCCTCACGAAGAATTTTGTATTCTATAGTTTCCTTTGGATGATGCAACTTAAATGCTATTTTATTAATAAATTCTCGTGAAATAGTTACTCATGTGAATTCTATTTTTAAAAAAATACTTGTTAAACAAGATATCATTACATCAATAGAGAAA
Source organism: Moricandia arvensis (assembly GCA_905132765.1). Lineage (NCBI taxonomy): Eukaryota > Viridiplantae > Streptophyta > Magnoliopsida > Brassicales > Brassicaceae > Moricandia > Moricandia arvensis. The sequence continues at coordinate 45,941 of CAJHQP010002155.1, forward strand.
AACAATGATTATTGTATAGAGAATAAGAACACAAGTTTAACAAAACGTTTTCTTTGTTTTATTAATCTTCCTTTTCTTTCTTAAGATCTCCTTACACTTTTGATCTCTATATATATAAGTAATAGAAACTTCTTGACTTATCCTATTACAAGTAAATCTAGGAACTTTTATCATTATCCTAAACTTATTAGTTATTCACCTTATCTTTAGAATAGCTTGCTTCCTAAGTTATCTCTTGAAGCTTATCCAACATTCTCCCTCTTAAGCTTCAAACCATCTTCTAGGAAATCTTGAACTTGAATCATCTCTCGCATTTCTTTAAACTTAATCTTTGCTAGAGCTTTTGTTAGGATGTCCGCTCTTTGTCTTGTTCCGGGTACATGTTCAATGTCAATGAGATTGCGTTCAACACATTCTCTAATGAAATGAAACCTCTTGTGGATATGCTTGCTTCGACGATGAAAGACCGGATTCTTAGCCAGTGATATGGCCGACTTGTTGTCGACTAAAATCATGGTCTTCTCCAACTATTTTCCTGTTACTTCACTCAACAGATCTTGTAGCCAGATAGCTTGTTTAGCCGCTTCTGTTGCAGCCATGAATTCGGCTTCGCAGGATGACAAAGCTACCGTGTCTTGTTTCTGAGAGCACCATGTTATTGGTGTTTCTCCTAAGCAAAACAAGTAACCTGTAGTACTCCTACCATCATCCGGATCTGTGTTGTGACTGCTGTCACTATAACCTACAAGCTTCTGTGTTCTTCCTCGCTTGAACTCAAGACCATGCCCGAGTGTACCCTGTAGATAACGCAACACTTGCTTCAAGGCGGTTCCATGCGACTCTCTTGGTGATTGCATATACCAGCTTAGATTCCCAATTGAGAATGCCATGTCATGTCTAGTGTGCATAAGATACCTTAAGCATCCAATCCTTCTTCGATATTGAGTAGCATCAACTTCCGGTTCTTCCATTGCCTTGGAGAGTTGTAAGCCGAACTCCATTGGAATGCAGTTTGGATTACAGTCGGCCATTCCAGCTTCTTCTAGTATACGCCTTGCGTATGCTTCTTGCTTAGTGATGATTCCATTTGTGCTCTGCTTTACCTCAATACCTAGATAATAGGTTAATAAGCCAAGATCGGACATCTCAAACTGCTTCGACATTGAAACTTTGAACTCCTTGATTATCCTGGTAGAGTTTCCTGTAACGAAAAGGTCATCCACATAAATGGCGATGATGAGTAATTCGTCTTCTTCTTCTCTTCTATATACCGAACTTTCCTTTGCACATCTCTTGAATCTTAATTTCTTAAGTATTTGATCAAGCTTAGTATTCCAAGCGCGAGGAGCTTGCCTTAGTCCATACAAAGCCTTAGAGAGTTTGAAAACTTTATGTTCCTCTCCCTCTTTTTCAAATCCCTCAGGCTGAGTTACATAGACTTCTTCATTTAGCTCTCCGTGTAAAAATGCCGTTTTGACGTCCAAATGGTGAATTTCCCAGCTGTTTGCGGATGCTAAACTGACTAGGATTCGGATTGTCTCTAAGCGAGCCACTGGAGCAAACACTTCTTCAAAGTCGATGCCATGTTCTTGTACATATCCTTTTGCTACAAGCCTCGCTTTGAATTTGTTGATTGATCCATCCGCATTCCTCTTGATCTTGAAAACCCACTTTAGACCAATGACTTTAACTCCTTGAGGTTTATCTACCAACGTCCATGTCTTATTTTTGTTGATAGAGTCTATCTCATCCTCGCATGCTCTTGTCCAACGAACATGTTTCTTTGCTTCTCGATATGTTGCTGGTTCGTCATTGATGGAAAGTAGGAGTAGTTCACAGTCAATCTCGGCAAGTAGTATGTAGTCGTCTAGATAACTAGGAGGTTTCGTATGTCGCGTTGATCTTCTTGGTTCATTGTTCTCATCTTCATACACCGGCTCTGTTTCAAGCTCTGTTTCGTGTTGCTCTGTTTCGTGTTGCTCTGTTTCGTGTTGCTCTATTTCGTGTTGCTCTGTTTCGTGTTGCTCTGTTTCGTGTTGCTCTGTCTCAGCCTCTGTATTTTCTTCCTGTGAGATAACTAGTGGACCCTTTCCTTCGTTTATACTTGATCCCCACGTCATATGAAACATACCGGAATCTGCTTGCTTTCCTTCATTCCAGTTCCAATATTTCTCCTCATCAAACTTCACGTCGCGACTTACTATTATCTTTCTGGTGTTTGGATTGTACAGACGATAAAGGAGTTTCGCTGAAAGGAACATTCTCAAATGAAGCCCTACGATTACTGGTACAAGATGGTGCCAAGATGATTCGCCGAAGGAAAAACACACGAGATGAGTGTGGTCCTTAGTTTGAGGGGGAGAATGTGAGATATCAAACAAAGTCCCACATTGGATAATTAGATAAGGAGTGTCTAATATATAAAGAGTAGTCCAACTCTAATAGTACGAGATCTTTTGGGAAGGAAACCAAAAGTAAATCCATGCGGGCTTGCCTCTTAGGCCCAAAGTGGACAATATCGTACTAATAAGAAAATAAAGAGTTGGACATGAGCCTATCATGATCCCAACAATTGGTATCAGAGCAGTTTGACAAAGATCTGCAAGAAGACCAAAATACCCTTTGAGTAGGAATGGGACCCTTCAAGTATGAAAGGGTGGTTCGGCAGAAACTAGTCAAAAGATCCTGGAAGTGTGGGAGCAACATTCTCAAAGTAACCTTGCTATAAAGGAGTTTTGCTAAAGGCTATAACACACGAGATGAGTGTGATCCTTAGTTTGAGGGGGAGAATGTGAGATATCAAACAAAGTCCCACATTGAAAGTTTAGACAAGGAGTGTCTAATATATAAAGAGTAGTCCAACTCTAATAGTACGAGGCCTTTTGGGAAGGAAACCAAAAGTAAATCCATGCGGGCCTGCCTAATAGGCCCAAAGTGGACAATATCGTACTAATAAGATAAGATAGAGTTGGACATGGGCCTATCACGATCCCAACATATTGTATCAAAAATCTCCGATTCAAGCAATTGTTAAGAAGAAATTAATATTATATATTATGGTTTCGAGCTTGAAGAAACTACAAATGTATGACCAAATTTCTTCACATTAAAAAAAAAGTTTACTAGTTAAATGAACGCAATATTTGTTTACTTCCACATTTTTTCGATGAAACAAATGTAATTTAAATAAAAATTAGGTATGTAGAAAAATAAATATAAGAAAAATGATTGTTCGCTACGTGAAATATTAACTACCACATGGCTAGCCATTCATACTAAACTAACTGCACGAAGTGTATATTATGCATAACAACATTTTTCAATTTAATAATGTTATGTGGCTAACATCATGAATTTAATTTTATTAATCTAAAAGATGATAGGGACGCCGTGGACGTTAACTATGTTTAATTCTTCCATTGATTAATTAAAAACCGACCTATATAACCGTAATTTAACTAAAGTTTGACTCAAACTAGCCAAATAAAAAAAATGAAATTTGACCGCAATATTTTAAAACCAACCCAAGAAAATGTTAAATATCGGGGATGTCATCTCTTTGTCAGAACAAAGAGAGGACAAAGAGGGGGGGGGAATCTAACCAATCAAGGTTTCAATTAAAATCGGTGAGAGAGAAATGAAGTTGGTGAAATCGTGTAGGTTTATTGACCAAATCGAAAAAGAGAGGAGTTAATTGATTTCATGACTCTCTCTCTCTCTCTCTCTCTCTCTCTCTCTCTCTCTCTCTCTCTCTCTTTCTCTCTTTATTGCGGCCAAATTTCATGTTTTATTAGGTTGGGCCAGGTCAAACTTTAGTTAAATTATGGTAGGGTGGGACACATTTTAAATTGATCAAAGGGAGAATTGAACATATTTAACGTCTCCATCATCCACATCACATTTTAGATTAATAAAATTAAGATCATGATTTTAACTATATAACATCATTACGTCAAGAGATGTTGCGATGCATAACATATATTTCATTTAGTTAGGTATACATTAATTTAGTCTACATGGTAAGCCATATGGTGGTTAATACTTCACGTAGCCAACAATCTTTTTCCAATAAATCGATAAAACAAAAATATAATTAAGAAAATTAATTATTTCACAAGATTTTTTTCTCTCTCTCTACAATTAAATCCTCCAGCTTCTCTCCACACATAACATCAAATCTTCTCTTCCAGCCACTGACTTTGGCTGCTTTCATAGAGCCAAAGTCGGGTTTTGCTTTGATTTTGTGTCTGAATCTTAATCAGTGTTGTTGCATCTCGTTTTTGAAGTCGGAATCTTTAGACCATGGTCTGTTTCTATTCAGATCGGTTGGATTTTAGTTTGTCTAAAGGCGGAGATTTCAAATTTTCCAAATCAGTGGTGTGTTTGCTTTTATAAGTCGGCATGTTCCATTTCTTCATCGCTGGCTCCTTGGCTTCTCACTATCGTGATCCTTATTCCATCTTGGCTCTCAAGTTTGATTTTGGTAAGTGTGAGGTGATTCGCTCCTGTGTTTATCCTGAGGTATGATCGAGTCCTCTTCCTTTCAGCGCTTCTTTCGTGACGAATTTATGTCACTTGTTCAACTTTGCCGGTTCCGGTTAACATATATGGAACTACATGTTCTGTTTCTCCAGTGATATAGCCCAAGACTAGACGATATACAAGTATGGTACTGAGGTTCGACCGGATGGTATGGGGGTATGTCCGGCTGGCCGAATGGTCTATCCGATGGATCTGATTGGTACCTGAAACAAGTAATGAGTTTTTATGAGTTTTTATGAGTTTAACTGATGAAACAGAAGGGAAATAATGTTAAACTAAATATGATGCAGGATGGATCAAATGGATGCTAAGAGGATGGACCGTGGGCGATGGAATGATATGCAATATGAAACAAGGAAGATAAAAGATAAAGAGATGGAGGATGGGATCTAGTTGCGGGACGTATGTCTCTCTCAACAGATCAGTGTGTGAATGATGGAAGGATGGTGGGATTGGCTTGCTGGACGTGTGTATCTCCCAAGCAAATCAATGGATGGAATGGAGTGAAGGATCGTTACAAGTTGGATGGTGAAGAACTTGATAAGATCCGGGTTGCTTCTGGCTGATTCGCACAACAAGAAGATTAGTTTTTTTTTGCTAGGGCAAACTGACTCATATATTAGCTAACTTGAAAAGATACACGGGTGCTTATAGGGAGTTTAAATCCTTGATGCAGCTTTACCCTTCTAGGGGACTTGAAGCAGATTACATGGACCTTTCGTGGACTCTAAAATATAAGGCCTAAAACAAAAAGGACCGACTATTGCATGAAAATAAAAGGCTAACAAATGTCTTGGTTTATTGGACTCAAAAGAAATAAAAAGGACTTAACAATTTGCCCATAAGTCTTTAAGAATCGAAAATAAAAGAACCAACACAAACCAAAAATAATAAACCGGTTAGAAATCAATAATTGAATGCTAGCAAATGCCTTGATTAATTGGACTTAAAAGAAATAAAAAGGACTTAACAATTTGTCCATAAGTCTTTAAGAATCGAAAATAAAAGAACCAACACAAACCAAAAACAATAAACCGGTAAGAAATCAACAATTGAATTCTTACTTGCTTACCTTAAATGGACCATGCTTTTAACCATTGGAACCGAGTGAATGGGAAGAGGGGATTGGACCAAGATGGCTAGATGAAATGATCATGCCGGTTTGGGCGAGCAATTGAAATTGAATCGGGCCGGCTTGATGTTGAACCTCTATTGGACCAGCTTCATCTTAGATATTTAGTTGAATCATCTCTTCAATCAGCAGCTGGTTCTGGTCGGTTTGGTCTCCTTGCCTTAGAATGGTTTGGATAGCTTTGGAAATTCCCTCTCGTATGACCCAAGCACCGGACCAGGTAGTTGGACGACTCCTAATGATGGGAACCTCTATTTGGATGGACTCATCATTCCCTCCCTCTTGAAAAGGTTCTGGCCTCAGAACACCACATCTGCATGGAAAGGAGACAAATCAGAAACATTGAAAGTAGGGGAAATTTTAAACTCACCTGGAAGATCAAGCTTGTAGGCATTGTCATTGATCTTTTCCAAAACCCGGAAAGGGAAGTCTCTCGTGGTGATAGTTTGGACTTCCTCTTATGTGGGAACTGTTATGGCCTCATGTGTAACCAAACTAAATCTTCGGGCTTGAACATAACCTCCTTTCTCTTCTGATCCACCTTGGCCTTAACCTTGGTCGCCTTCTATTCTAGTCTCTCCTTGACTGTCCGGTGGAGTTTCTTGATAAAGTCAGCTTTGGTCGAGCCTTCTTGGCTCCAAAACATGGCTGAGGGCAAGTCAATAAGATCTATTGGTTTCTCTGGATTAAACCCATACACAACCTCAAAAGAAGAAAGGTTAGTAGCAGAATGCCTGGCATCGTTGTAAGCAAATTCAACAAATGGAAACCAAGACAACCAATTCTTAAGGTTCTTACCGACCGTAGCTCTCAACAGTTGAGAGAGTGTACGGTTTACTACCTCGGTTTGACCATCAGACTTGGGTGGCAGGTGGTGGAAAAGAGAAGCTTGGTACCGAGTTTTCTCCAAAGTGTCCTCCAAAAATGGCTGAGGAATTTAGTGTCCCGGTCATATACAATGGTCCTTGGTACTCCATGTAGACAAACCACCTCTTTAAAGAGCAGATCAGCCGTTTGTGTGGCATCATTGGTCTTGTTACATGCAATGAAATGGGTACTATTGGAGAACTTGTCCACAACTACAAAAATGGAACCCTTGTTGTTTATCTTGGGCAAGCCCAGCACAAATTCCATGGAAATATCGACCCAAGGGTGGTTAGGAATTGGTAATGGCATATATAAACCAAAAGGATGTGACCTGGATTTTGTCTTAAGGCAGACAACACATTTGGCACATAGGTTCTCAACATTTCTCTTCATGTTTGGACAAAAGAAATGATCAGTAAGGACACTCAAGGTCTTATCTCGGCCAAAGTGTCCCATAAGACCTCCACCATCGGCTTCCCTAGTCAACAAATCTCTCATGGAACCTTAGGGAATACAAAACCTCTTTTCTTTGAACAAGAAACCTTCATGTTGATAGTATGGTCTGTAGACTACCTGCAAGGTGTTCCTGAAAGATTCTTGAAAATCAAGGCCAGTAGCATAAGAATATTTAATATATTTAAAACCCATGATTTAGCTTCCATGGTTGAGATGAGGGTGTATCTCCTTGATAGAGCATCGGCTACCACATTATCTTTGCCTTTCTTGTACTTAATCACATAGGAAAAAGGTCTCCACAAACTCTAACCATCTAGCATGCCTCTCTTAAGTGTGGTCTGACCCCTCAAGTGTTTAAGTGTCTCATGATCTGTATGGATAACAAACTCTTTAGCTAAAAGATAATGTTGCAAAGTTTCAAGAGATCTCACTAGAGCATAGAGCTCTTTGTCATGGGTTGGATAATTGAGGGCAGCTCCACTCAATTTCTCACTGAAAAGGCTACTGTCGAGCTCCTTGGGTAAGGGCAGCTCCTATACATGTACATGATGCATCACATTCAATCTCAAAGGTCTTATCGAAGTTAGGAAGGGTAAGGACTGGTTCATGAGTCAAATTATGTTTAAGTTTGTTAAAGGATTCTTCTTGGGCTGGACCCCAAGTAAAGGATACGTTCTTATTGATCACTGAGGTCATTGGAGCAGAAATGGTACTCAAATCCATTACAACCCGTCTATAGAAACTGGTCAGGCAGTGGAAACTTCTAACATGGCCGATGGTGGTGGGGGTGGGCCAGTCTTGGATGACCTTGACCTTTTCCTCATCAACCTTAAGTCCCTGTGAACTCACAACAAATCTTTAAAACACCAACTGATAAGTGCAAAAGATAAATTTCTTGAGATTAGCATAAAGACCTTCTTGCCTAAATGTTTTCAAATGTTCTATATGCTCAATGTGGTCGGATATGCAGTGGCTATAGATCAGTATGTCATCGAAATAAACAACCACAAACTTACTGATGTAAGGCCTTAGCACTTGGTTCATGAGTCTCATGAAGGTGCTTGGTGCATTGGTAAGGCCGAATGGCATCACCAACCACTCGTACAAACCTTGTTTGGTCTTGAAGGCAGTCTTCCACTCATCTCCTTCCTTTATGCGTACTTGATGGTATCCACTCATGAGATCAATCTTAGAAAACACAGTAGACCCACTTAGTTCGTCCAACATATCATCTAAACTTGGTATGGGATACCTACAATTGATGGTAATTTTATTGATGGCACAGCAGTTTTTGCGGCCAACAAACCAGCAGCTCGGCCAGAGTCCCACCAAACTGCCCATACCAACCAGTGTAGAGGTTCCAGCGACAGTGGTTCAGTCCAAGGAGAATATCTCAACAACCAGAACGAATTTTGGAGCGAAATTAACTTTAAAAGAAGGATTACTCATCAAGAACGCACTGAGGCTTGAAATTTCAATAAAAGCTTCACAGACCCAGAAGTTATGGATTTTACAATCTGGAGGTTTCCCAGCCCATCCAGTTGCGAGTCTTGGCCTTTAGAATTGAAGTTCAATTCAAAAACGTAGCGGCCTTCTCCATAATCAATCATGGAATTCAAGATGAATCTCTCAGCTTTCCAGAAAAACCAAGATCACGAGATTTGGTCAAGGAAATTAGAAGATATGCTCATTTTCTCAAAACCGACCAAACCGAGCAGTTTAAGGAAAGATGGGATAATCTTTCGGTTTATTCACTTACTAGCCAACCAATTCCGAACAGAAGAAATATGATCATACCAAGACCCCCAGAATACATAATCAACAATCCAGAGGAGTTCTACAAGTTCCTACCATGCACCAGCTAACATTGGATCAAGAAATTCTGCAATTACTACAACTTGCCTTATTTGGAGATTCTCGGAATAAATCTCCAACAGCTACTTATTTTATTAGTGCACGAGTTAAGGGTCCTCCCTTACATAAAGAAGGTTCCCAGGAGGCTATCATATCCTCTCAAACCGTCCAGATTCAAAGGAAATCAAGTTTCTCATTTATGGCTAAGAAAATCACCTCCAACAGCCATAAAATCTCCCAAGATCACTCCCTTGAAGACTCTACTTTATTTGCAAGTTATTTTTGTTTCCTTGTCTTGTTTATGACAGTTATGTATTTTATAGAGTCCCCTTAGGCGAGCCTATAAAGATCAAGTCGTCCATCCTTTGTAATTTAACCTACTTTGAATTTTATGAAAGCATATGCAGATTTTTCTAGTTTTCTTAAAACTATTGTCTAAGTCTTTTGAGTGTGTGAGATGCAACACTGGAGAAACCTGACTTATCAAGGATCCCTTCCATATATCTTTGTGGCATACTCAATACATCCTCACTTCCATCCCATTCGTTTGCCAAGCTTGAGAGTGATACACATTCAACAAGCAAAGCACCATCTCAATCCATATCGATCATCTACTGATTAGGCTGAGAGTGTCACAGAAAAGCAGCCTAATTCTATCCTATCCTTTCTGTTTATTAGTCTTATTTTATCATTGATAAACATCTCATTTCATTTCGTGCATTTGTTTCAGCTTTACAACAAGGATTCCAGCAATATCGATCTTTCGACCACAATCCGGTTGAAATGATTGGAACCTCAGTAGATCATTTGAATGACCCCCATTATGGGCTGTAGCATTTTGGTATCAGAGCTAAAAGCTCCCGAATCAGGTCGAACCTATCCTTGCATCATATTTAGTTTTGCATTTTGTTTTGCATCTATATGATGCAGGATGGATCAAATGGATGCTAAGAGGATGGATAGTCGGCGATGGAATGATATGCAATATGAAACAAGGATTATGACAAAAGATAAAGAGATGGAGGATGGGATCTAGTTGTTGGACGTATGTCTCTCTCAACAGATCAGCGGGTGAATGATGGAAGGATGGTGGGATTGGCTTGCTGGACGTGTGTCTCTCTCAAGAAAATTAGTGGATGGAATGGAGTGAAGGATCGCCACAAGTTGGATGGTGAAGAACTTGATAAGATCCGAGTTGCTTCTGGCTTACTCGCACAACAAGAAGACTTTAGGGTTTTCTTTGCTATGGCAAACTGACTCATATATTAGCTAACTTGAAAAGATACACGGGTGCTTATAGGGAGTTTAAATACTCGATGCAGCTTTGCCCTTCTAGGGGACTTGAAGCAGATTATATGGACCTTTCCTGGACTCTAAACGATAAGGTCTGAAACAAAAGGGCCGACTCTTGCATGAAAATAAAAAGCTAACAAATTCCTTGGTTTATTGGACTTAAAATAAATAAAAAGGACTTAACAATTTGCCCATAAGTCTTTAAGAATCAAAAATAAAAGAACCAACACAAACCAAAAACAATAAACCGGTTAGAAATCAATAAATGAATTCTTACATGCTTACCTTAAATGGACCACGCTTTTAACCATTGGAACCGAGTGAATGGGAAGAGGGGATTGGACCGAGATGGCTTGATGAAATGATCAGGCCGGTTTGGGCGAGCAATTGAAATTGAATCGGGTCGGCTTGATGTTGAACCTCTATTGGACCAGCTTCACCTTGGATCTTTAGTTGAATCATCTCTTCAATCAGCAGCTGGTTCTGGTAGGTTTGGTCTCCTTGCCTTAGAATGGTTTGGACAGCTTTGGACATTCCCTCTCTTATGACCCGAGCACCAGACCGGGTAGTTGGACCACTCCTAATGATGGGAACCTCTATTTGGATGGCCTCATCATCCAGGATTTGAAGCTTATTCCTAATCAACATGGGATATTTAATATAGGAGGTTTCCTATACATGTTATTCAAGAGCCATTTGGGGTCTAGGAATCATGTTACTTAGAGGCTTTCATTCTTTTCTACGCTTTCTGCTAGCTTTTGTTTTCTTATGGCTTTTAGCTTCAAAATCGTCATGTTTTGGTTCTAGGGTTTGTTTATCATTTGCTGGCTTTGGACTCCGGGGGTTAGTTGTAACTCGTCGGCTTTGGTTTTGATCTTGTGTTTGATTTTGTGTTTGATTTCAACATATGTTTTGGATCTTGGTTTAATGTGAGCATAATCATTCAGTGTTAAAAATATAAATTAAAAATAAATAATCTATTTGTTCATTTTATGTCTCAAACTACCATTTATGCATCGACACTTTATTTGGAAACAAAGATCCAAAGAAAAATCAGACCGAAAACAATTTCATATCGGGTATAGGTAAGGGCACTTTCAAATATTGGGTATTTTTGTTGTAAACTTATGGGTCTCAGTGCGGATCTGGGTTCTAACCAACATCTGAACGACTATTTTAAGAATTACAAAACATTAGTGTAATGAATTCTTAGGTAATCTATTTCCTATCATAAACACTATGAGAAGTTCGTGTTTCCATTTTTCACTTCCCCAAAACATTGATTTCTGATACGACTTTCAATATGTGTATTCGTCCGGATTACTTGAAGGATAGGTGATATGAACATATTTTAAAACAAAGTCTATATAGAAATAAAGATATATTCCCCAAAGACTCAAGCAAGTACAAATGTTTTGCGATCAATGTTAGAGAATACTCTTACCGTTCCTATCATATTTGATGTAATCTCTAGATAAATCTTATTCTTTCTTTAGGTACTCCTTAAATAATGGACTCTTTTGTGAGTTTTACTGAGTAAATTAGGAAACTTTCACACCTCCACATCATGAGCACATTCGCACATCTTCTAGAAGTTTTGTACAATATTACACTACAAGAAAACAATGCATTTTTTCAAACAAAAAGCCCGATGGATAAAATTCCATCGAGAATTTCCAAGGAATTACCGACATATATCCATCGGTAATAGGTATTCGAGCGATCATCGAGGTTTCGTTGGTAATTCCTGACGGAATATGATTTATCGGTAATCAATCGGAAATTCTTGACGAATTCCCGATGGATTACTGAAGAAATTGTATCCGTTATCAAACCGCTGTATTTTCGACGGATTACCGAATAAATGTGATCCAGGCTGACAATGCTCAAATCTGATCTGAGGTGGAACAAAACCATACTCTCACCTAAACGTTTTGGGATAAGATGAAGTAGCATTTTGGGAATGAAATTTTTTTTATTTAGTTTATTAATTTAAAGCACTTCTAGTAGGTTTCTCATGCATCATCACAGCTTCAATTTCAATTTCAGAGGCATCACACTCAATTTTAAGGGTTTTGAGAAAGTGTGGAAGCACCAATAATGGTGCTTTAGTCAACCTTTCTTTGAGATTTTGGAATGCATCCTCTTGCTCCTACCCCCAAGTGAATCCTACACTCTTCTTGATGATCTCAGTAAGTGAGGCAGCTACAGAGCTGAAGTCCTTAACAAAACGTCTATCAAAAACCAGCAAGGCTGTGAAAACTCCTTACTTCACCCACAGTTTCAGTGACCCACCATTCTATTATGGCCTCAAAATTTCTCCTTACCCCCATGTATGCCTGTGAGCTCACAACAAAACATATAAAACAAGTTATCTGTACCAAAAGAACACTCTATATTTGGCATACAATGTTTCCTTCCTAAGCACGTCTAGAACCTTTTTAGATGTCCTACATGTTCATTCATGGTTTCAATACATACTAACATGTCATGAAAGTAAAATTTCATAAAAACTCTTATGTATGCTTTTAAGACATGATTCATCAACCTCATAAGTGTGCTAGGTTCATTATTTAGCCCATAAGGCATCACTAACCATCCATACAATCCATGTTTAGTTCTGAAGCATTTTTTTGATATAACATTGTTTTATGGCTTTTGAGCATGTTATAAGTCCGATTTAGAGTTTATATTATGTGTTTTGGAGTTGTTTTAGGGTCTTTACATGTTTAGGTGTACTTTGGAACAATTTCTTTTGAAGCAATTTAAGATGTACAACTGTGCGGAATCGTCAGAAATTTAGCAATGGATGGACAACTTACCATTGATAGATTTACCTCAAATTTGGAAAAAGATAGGTAATTGAGTTAGATATCCAATGCCAAGGATTTGAGGTCGATCTAACGGTCGGATCAAAATTTATGCTCGCTTTATTGAAGAGTGGTATATCTGATGCATGAGGAGGAAGTTGCCAGTTCAAGAGATCTGCATGGTGTCGAACAGAACCACATGGTGTCTAACGACACCCATATCAAGTCAAAAAATTTACGAGTTTAATGCAAGTTTCAAAAATTACAAGTTGACCCAAAGTTTTCTATATTTTCTTGAGAGTCACTGGACATGTTTTAGATCTATATTTTATTTTCATAAGCATTGTTGACGGCTAATCTTTATCTGAGATTGGCAGAGAAGAAAAGAACTCCTTTGGGAGTTTTCTTGGAACTCCTATTTTGATCTCTTTATGTTATCTACTCAGTCTTCGATTATGTTTTCATTGATCATGTACGAGTAAACTGCTTGTTAGATTTAGCGATTTCTAGGGCTTAATGTCAAATTGCTATCACCTTATACACCATGATTTTCAATAATGCTTGTTTGTAGAGTACTTAACTAGAAAAATGATCCTAGGATAGTTGTGAGACACGAGAGTGTAATCAATTATCCGAAACTAATCCTACTAGATTAGATATTCTCTGTATCTTGCTTTTGTAAGTTTATAACTACAAAGGGACATTGACAAGCATGACATTGTACACAAAACTGATCTAAAATTAATGAAGCTACAACTTCCTCGTACGTCATAATGGGTGAAAAATGTGTTTCTTACAAATTTTTTAAAGTATATTAAAGTTTGATCTGCATGTTTCGCGCGGACGATTTTTCATTTAATATATTTTTAACTATTGAGAATACCATTAATTTAATGTGTTTGTGTTCATGTTGTTGATTAATTTGTTATTCAGTTTTGACATTGGTTTCTTATTCGATGTGTTTAGCTTTCTAAATTTATAATTTAATGTGTTTGTGTTCATGTTGTTGATTAATACGTTATTCGATGTGGTTTCTCCTTTGATTTCAACATTGATGTGTGTTTCTAAGCGAGAGCCTTCTTTTATTCTTACATTTCCATGTATCTTGATGCTCGGTGGAGAGCATCCTATAGAGTGTTCGGTTTGTTTAGCAGGAGCTTTTCTTGGAAACGTGATTTGTGCCATAATGCATTTTGTAATGCTAAAATCCCGGCGCTATTGCTTACGACGATATTCGCTAACACTGTCATAAATCTTTCAATGAAGGTATATAGAGACTCTCGCTCTTTCTGAGACATAGTCCACAAGTCTGTATATAACGTTCCTTTCTCTATGAACATGGAATAGTGCTTCATAAATACGGTAGAGAGCTCATTGTAATTGTCGATGGTATTGGCTTCCAAGGAAGAGATCTAATTGAGGGCGGCTCCTGCTAGATTTTCTACGAAAATCTGGTCGTATCCTGCATCTCGTTCTCCATCGTTGAAACGAGTTCGTCCCATTGCGATACAGAAAGCGGTCGTATGAGCTCGGGGATCAGTTCTTCCTTTGTAGAGCGGAATCTCAGTTTAATGTTTGGAACCAGGATACTGGTGATGTGGCTGGTGAACGGCGTTCTTTGACTATCCTCAATAACTCGATCAGCTTTGGGAGCTGAGCTTGTAGTTCGGTGAATTTTTGATCGCACCGTTTTAAGGTTTTCCTAGTATCGTGCTAGATCACGCTTGAAGTTCCAAAATTCTTCTTATGGGATTGTTGTTTCCTCGTATTGAATTTTACATTGTTGTTGCTTGTTCCGTTAGGCCTCACGGAGGTTGCATTTCGTTGGGTCTGTGGTGACTAATCTAGTAGCTCTTTGATCTGAGCTTGTTGTTCTTCTTGAGTTGTGCCACTTGCTCAAAGTATTGTAAAGCTTGATGTCATGTCGCGTCATGCTTTCCTATATTTTGAAAAAAATAGCATAAACATTACGTATGCTTTCGAGGAATTCTTCCAATAAGGCATGCATATAAATGGGTTGAGCCAATAGTGGCGGTAGAATATCATTTGGAAGGTTTTTGAGGTCCGTAGAATGGATTCCCCTGGGCATTTATTTGCGGGTTTTTTGTGCATCGCATGTGTTTACATGATTGGTCTGTATAACATTTCTAAACCTATATATATTTCAATCGATCTCTTATCTGAGAAGATTGTTCTTGGGGTAATTTGAACATATCAGATCACATGTTTTAGACCATTAATCATTGTTTACTGCTTTAAACGCCTCTAGTTAACCAACCCACACTGATTGCCCCTAAATTATTAGACTCATCAAACACCCACCTAAATTATTGTCTGAAGTTAAAAACACAAAAGTGAGTTCATTTTTATGAGCCTAATCAGTGTAGATTTGTTAAGTAAAAGAGATTTTAAGCAATCAATCATTAAATTATTATGCTATTTGCACGGGCATAGCAGTCATTTTCTATAAGTAAAAAAACGGAAAATGGTATTTTATTCCTCTCTTCTCCACTCTCTATCATCTTCTTCATTAATTTGTGAGCTGCCATTGGATCAGATAATATGAAGTGTTCCTTCTTTCTTTGAACACTTCTAATCCAAAATTTCCAATTTGCAGGTCCATATTAGGCATGCTGAACCTTGTTTTTTTTTTGTAAAAAAAACATTCAAAATTTACCATATCGAGTGAATTACCATATCTGAAGGCAGCATCAACCGGATTCAGCTAATTCAGCTAATTCAGCATTAAAAAAACACAAACTATACCATATCTAGCTTTATATCATTAAAGACTTAATGAAGCATGCACAAATAGATTCCAATCGAGAAATCGCATTAAAAACATTTAAAGTGTCACTCACTGACACTTTAAACCTTGAAATTTTTTCACTAACATTTTAAATTTTCAAAGTGACATTTGTATCACAAAAAACCTTCAAAGTAAAATTATGACATGTTGAACAGGTAAAATAGGTAGGGAAAATTGCCAAAACTGACCTAAAACTTGATTTGAATTGCAAAAGTAAACCCAAACTTGAATCAAATGCAAAAGTAACCTAAAAGGCTATTGAAATTACAACCAGCCCCTTGTGAACAAACAAAAAAATTGATTTTTGTTTCCGTTTCTAACCCTCACAAGTCTTCTGTGTAGACGACTTAATTGTAAGTCGTCTCGACGATTTACTTGTAGGTCGTCTATTATAATATTTCTTAAAAATAATTTAAAATTTTTGTAAAAAATATTTTGATAAGTAAAAAATTGAAATCATGTAATTAACATATGTTTAAAGAGATATAAATTAAGATATAACAAAAGTTAATTGTTTTCAACATAGATGAGTGAAAGTAGTGAGTCATGATATTCTTTGATTTAGGTTTTCCCAACATATGTTCTAGTATTGTATGTGTTCTTAGGGTTAGATTTTGGAAAGCATAAATGTTTTTTTGAAAAACTTAAAATTGACATAAGTGTGTTTATTTCTGTGTATAGTTAACACTATTTAAGTATAATTTGATTTTATAACGTGGTTAGTTAGTTAATTTAGTCAATTTAGTTTAGGGTTTAGGGTTTAGGGTCTGGGCCGACTTACTAGTAAGTCGTCTGGTGAATATTTACGGTAGACGACTTACTAGTAAGTCGTCTGATGCACGTTAAAACCGGACCGAACCTTTAGTTTTACCATTTTACAAATGTGCTTTTGAACATAACCGGATTTTTTACCGGGCATATATAAGATTTTTTTTTTGGTTTACTGTTTCGCGAAATTTAGAAACTGTAACGTCATTTCTCTTAAAGAGGCGATTTCGAAGGCGATTTCCGACGATTCTCTGTAATCCATCATTCTCACAACTGTTTTCTCACCGCCGTTATCACCGTCATTCTCACCACCTTTCTCACCGCCGCTTCCTCTATTTCAAACCCTAGCGGCGTTTTCAAACCCTAGCGGCGTTTGTCTGTAAACCCTAGCGGCGTTTGTCTGTAAACCCTAGCGGCGTTTGTCTGTAAACCCTAGCGGCGTTTCTGTCAGAGGCGTGTCTGTAAACCCTAGCGAGGTAAGTTAAAACGTTGTCTCTTAAGTCCACCGTTCTCACCACCGTTCTCACCGCATTCCTTTTTGGCTGTCTATTTTGGCAGATTTATAACCGCTGTGTCGAAGGCGACTATGGCTTCTCCGAATTTTCAGGTATGCTCTAAAAATGTCTACTGGAAGTCTTGGAAGACTTATAATTAAGTCGTCTAGAAAGTCTTCAAGACGACTTAATTATACAAGTCTTCAGCTGGAAGACTTTCCAGACGACTTAATTATAAGTCGTCTGGAAAGTCTTCCAGACTTATAATTAAAATGTTATACTGGATGGTTGTGTGTTTGAGATGGTTGTCTTTCATTGTTTTGCAGACAAAAAAATGGATATTCCAAAACTCCCCCGAAGGTTACATACATTAGGGGAAGAGCCCCCCGCAATGAAAGCTATTTCGTATCATACGGATTGTTCGAAATTGCATGCTGCTTTAAAGAAAGCTCTTCATGGTGACGAATATGAAGAGCTAAAGGAGTCAAAGTTGGGAGTTTTCATCAAGTTTAAAGAGCTCGGATTTGCTTGGGCTTCAAGGCTGGTGCACTACATGCTCGGATTCCAGCTGGACATAAAGAAGAAGTACGAGCTGTGGAGTCTAGTTGGTCCAGAACCTGTGAGGTTTTCACTGTTAGAGTTTGAAAACCTCATTGGTCTAAACTGCGAGTACATAGAGGACCTTGAGAGACCGAAGTGTGCTGTTACAAAGGAGATGGCTTCTTTCTGGGACATGTTGGGAGTTCATGTCGAAGCTGGGCCATCTACTGAGCAGATAATAGCAGCATTTGAGAGATGCGAAGGGTGGTCTCGGGAAGATCGCAAGCGGCTCGGGTACCTTGCCATCTTCACTGGATACATTGAAGGGAGAAAGTATTCAACCGCCACAAGGGTTAGTCTGGCAAGGCTAGTGATGGATTTAGAACGATTTGAGAACTATCCATGGGGGAGAGTCGCGTTCAAGGTGCTGATGGACTCTTTGAAGGGCAAAGATATTTCGGGCTGTTACACTATTGATGGGTTTATACAAGCTCTCCAGGTCTGGGTGTACACAGCTCTGCCGGAATTGGCTGCTAATTATGGTAATCCCATACCAAACAGACCGTCTCCACCGATACTGGCTTACATGGGTGGCAAAGGACGCAGATGCTTTAAAGATGCTATATGCAGACAGGTATTTACTTCTATCCTTTACTACCAAAATTAAGTCGTCTGGAAAGTCGTCTGGAAAGTCTTCCTATTGGACGACTTACCAGACGACTTAATTAAGTCGTCTGGAAAGTCTCCCAGTAGGAAGACTTTCCAGACGACTTAATTAAGTCGTCTGGTAAGTCGTCCAGTAGGAAGACTTTCCAGACGACTTAATTAAGTCGTCTGGTAAGTCGTCCAGTAGGAAGACTTTCCAGACGACTTATTTATAAGTTAATCCGTCAAATATCTAAGTTCATATCTTATATTTACTGCAGACTACGGTGGTGAACTTTGTTGAGAAGGACTATGGTGAAATGTTTCCAAAATGGGACTCTGATGCTGAGGACCTTCCCGCGGAGAACATAATTAAATTTATGTTTAATCAGAGACTGTGGAAGTGGACCATGGATTGTTGGGAAGTCACCGGTACTTGGGTCAATACAAAGCCGGTGGTTGTGAGTCCATCAAAGAAAGCCATAGTTTTGGTAGAAGAAGAGAGTCCAAGACCTCTGAAGAAAGCTCGTAAAGAGGCTAAAAAAGAGGCACCTGCAGAGGCACCTTCAGAGGAGAGTGCAGGGAAGTTTGCAGAGGCTGGTGAAGAGGTTCGCACAGAGGTTCGCACAGAGGCTCGTCCAGAGGTTACTACGACTGTGCTTGGGATGAGCAAAGAGGACCTTGAAAGAAATTTCAAGGACATATTTGATGCCATGAGGGAAGGGTTTGGGACGTGCCTTATGGAGATCAAGCATTTGTCGGAAAGGGTGGAAGCAGTGGAGAAGAAGGTTGGTATCACCAAACAAGGGAAAGGGACATCCTCTCAACCCACTACCTCTCAACCTAAAGGCACATCCTCTCAACCTAAAGGCACATCCTCTCAACCCACTGCCTCTCCCGGGGTTAGTGAAAGTGTTAATGGGGAGAAGGATAAAACACCTCTGGATGAGAGTGTTAAAGGGGAGAAGGATAAAACACTTCTTGATGAGAGTGTTAAAGGAGAGAAGGATAAAACACTTCTTGATGAGAGTTTTAACGATGAGTCCGCATCTGAGAGCCTTGTTCTATTGGCCAAAAAAACAAGTTTCACTCCAGCAGAGAAACAGCAGCAGGTTGCTAGATATGAGGACAAGAGAGAAACTGCTTTGGCAATTGTCCGTCAAAAGACTGAGCGAAACAGGAAAGTTGCTGCCTCACAGAGATCTCCTTATACTGCAAACACGAAAAAACCTTCTAGAGGCTACAATCCCTTTGCAGCACTTGACAGGAAGAAGTTGAAGGAGCTCGTCGAATGGTTGCAAACTGATCCGTAAGTGATTGCTTTTCGCATAATAGCTTCTCCCTATAAAAACTAATTGCTTTTCGTGTTTGCAGTCATTATAAAACACTTGTAGACAAGAAACCTCGTACAAGTCCGACTTGGTGGTATCACGTCCTTCGGACCCCCTAGCTTGGCTGGAGGATTGTGTAAGTCGTCTGACAAAACTGATTAGTAGATTACTTAGTAAGTCGTCTGGTAAGTCTTCTACATAGACGACTTACCAGACGACTTACCAGACGACTTACCATAAGTCGTCTACGTAGAAGACTTACCATAAGTCATCTGGTAAGTCATCTACGAAGACGACTTACCAGACGACTTATGGTAAGTCTTCTACGCAGACGACTTATGGTAAGTTGTCTGGTATCTTATGACTTGAATTATTTTATATGCAGCATATGGATGCTTGGATCAATGTTTTGAGGAAGAGGCACCAGGAGACGCCACACCTTTTCAGGAGCGAGAGAATATGCTTCCTTGATCATCTCTTTTCTCAACAATGGAGATTTAACTACCAGGATTTTAAGGATTCGCAGCCCGATGGCTATGGTTTAGGAAGAAGACATCCTAGTGGGGCGTGGGCTTATTATTCAGGCGAGTTACCATAATTTTGCAGGACGGACAAGGTTTGGGGGACGGATGTTGATGATATCTATTTGCCAGTGAACCAGAGCGACACTCATTGGATTGCGCTGTGGATATCAATCCCTAAGAGACACATAGTCGTCTGGGACAGCATTCGTTCACATATCT
This sequence comes from Moricandia arvensis, assembly GCA_905132765.1. Classification (NCBI taxonomy): domain Eukaryota; kingdom Viridiplantae; phylum Streptophyta; class Magnoliopsida; order Brassicales; family Brassicaceae; genus Moricandia; species Moricandia arvensis. The sequence continues at coordinate 66,225 of CAJHQP010002155.1, forward strand.
CCTCTCAAGAACTGGATCTGATAATGGAGCCTTTTCTCCAGATGCTCCCTTATCTGCTTTTTGAGTGCGCATCCGTTTCTCAAGGAGCCATTCACGTATGAGAGACCAACCAATATCCCTCAGGCCAAATCTAGTGATTGTGGCGTGTACACTCTGAGGTACATTGAATGTCATGCTCTTGGGATGCCATTTAACCAAAGAGACTTTGCTAAGCCCAACGCGAAGACTATGAGGGATAAGATGGCGATCGATATATTTAAAGAGCTTCTTGAGCAGCATGCGAAAGAAAACGATGACATTGTAAAAAACCTTGGAACATATGATGTATGATAGATTAGGATTTGTGTGTATTTGAAATTGTAATTTATGATAGATTAGGATTTGTGTGTATTTAAACTTGTAATTTATGATAGATTAGGATTTGTGTGTACTTGAACTTTTAATATAATTAGACGACTTAGCATTATATTGAACTTTTAATGTAATTAGACGACTTAGCATTATATTGGACGACCTAACAGAATACTGGAAGACCTAACTGAATACATAGATTAAACACAAATTCTTAATACATGACAATTAGACGACTTAACATTATATTGGACGACCTAACAGAATATTGGACGACCTAACTCTGGACGACTTACTTTAAGGTCTTGTGGAAGAATAAACACTACACGACTAACTTTAAGGTCTTCTGGAGGACTAAACTTCTGGACGACTTACTTGAAGGTCTTCTGGAGGACTAACCTTCTGGATGACTTACTCGAAGGTCTTCTGGAGGAATAAACTCTGGACGACTTACTTGAAGGTCGTCTGGACGACCTTCAAGTTAGTCGTCTAAAGGTTCCTTACATTGTGGTTTCGTATGACCAGTTTCATTGCAATTTGAGCATCTATAAACCCTGTGTTTTTTCCTGGGTTTGCGTCCTCTCATCCTGGATAGCTCCAACTAGGATTGCCATCTTGATTTCTTCTGTTTTCCCGGACCACGTTTTACCTCCGGAGGCAAGCCTGTGCGTTCCTCAACTTGTTGTCCAACACAAGGATTTATATTTTCTGAGTATCCTGCAAACAAATAATCCTTTGAGTACACTGGACTTACAAGTGTGAAGATATGCAAACCAGCATGTATTCCAGCAACTATAGCATGAGAGCAAGGTATTTTCTCCACTGCATAAACACCACAATCACACTTTCCATGTTCCAAATCAACCACACAGTCCATTTTGCCACCTTTCACAAAGAATCGCCATCCATCAATTGGTTGAACCCTCATCGTATCCGCTATCTCCGATCGAACAGCAAGCAAGTATTCAACACCGCGACTATGGTGACTTGGGAGACTCAAAGCATCATATCTCCTTTTCCAAAACCACTTTCCTAGCTTCTCTCTTATGTACTCCAATAGGAACTGAATAGGAAATCCTATAGCTCGCTTCAGTGCGGAATTAATAGATTCTGCGATGTTGCTTGTTTTTATGTTGTACCTGTCCCCCTGAGAATAAACCCTTGACCATAGGGTGACATCGGCATCCTCCAAATACGTTGCAAGGTCCGGGTTTGCACTCCGTATCTCAGCCATGTACCGGTTAAAATCTGAAACCGTATGGGCATAAGCAGCACCTTTCACCAAGTACAAGAGATGTTTCCCTTTATACTTTTTGACAATGTTATCTTGAAGGTGATAATAACATATTCCTCGGGTTGCCCAGGGAAACACCTTGTCACACGCAATTTTAATGGCTGCATGCCGGTCGGAGACTATCACGAGAGGCTGCTCATCAGATAAACAACTAGCCAATTTTGTGAAAAACCATTCCCAAGAAGGGTCATCTTCAGCATCTACGATCCCAAAAGCCAATGGAAATATTTGAAAATTCCCATCTTGTGCGGTTGCAACTAACATAGTACCTTCATACTTCCCATGTAGGTGAGTCCCATCCACGACAATGACCCTTCTCTGATACTTAAAACCTCTGATAGAAGCTCCAAAAGAGAGAAATAGATACTTAAATCTTTTTTTAGAATCAAGTTCTATAGCTGTGATAGAACCGGGATTTGCTAAGGAGATTTGTTCGAGATATGATGGTAGACGCGAATACCCATCTTCTGCTGATCCTCTCACCAATATTTGTGCATATACCAGTGCTTTGTATGAAGTGGTGTAATCAAGCGTCATGCCAAACATGTTCTTCATTGCATCAGTGATATGCTGTGGATTCAACCCATCAATGATTCCAACACGATCAATGAAAAGCCTAGCAACATACTTCGGAGTACAGTGTCTCCGCTGAGCGATCCGGTCTCCCACTGAGCATGTATGTGTTTCCACATACTTTGTTACCCAAAACGTGTTTGTTCCATGTTTCACACTCGCTCTCATCTTCCATCCACAACCACTAACCCGACAGGTTGCCACAAAGAGAGTTTTCGTTGACTTATATATTCTGAAGGAGAACTTAAGCTTAACTGCTGTCAACCGCAGCTCTGAAAGCAGTGCATCCTTGCTAACAAAACTCTGGTTGACGTAGATACTGTTACCATTCAATCTTTCTCCTTCAATAGCATAAGTCTTTTTGAATTCTTCAAAACACATATCATCATCTTCTTCCAAATCCTCATCTTTAACCTTTCCATAAAAACTGTAATCCTCACCATTCTCGTCCGCTTCAGCAACAATAGAGATATCAACATCCTTCTCCCCATCATCCTCCTCCCCATCATCCTCCTCCCCATCATCCTCTTCCCCATTATGATTCTCATCTTCAACCAAATCATTATCATTTTCAAAAAACTCATCAGCTTCATCATCTTCATCCTCCTCTTCCCTTTCCTCTGAAACTGTTTCCACCTTGCTATGGCTTGATACACAAAGCCGTACTCCATGCGTTTTGGTTATCTCGAGCAAGTTTCGAACTTGTCTATCACTTGTAACATGAATAGGAGGAGTGTCTGGAGCCTGCATCATTTCAGCTAGTAAAGTCGCCCGAGAGAAGTAAGGTTTGACCAGAATCTCGGAAAAAAATCTGGACGACTTCGCTTATCCTGGACGACTTTCAGGAAGGTCCTCTACCTAGACGACTTCCAAGTAAGTCGTCTGGGAAAAATTAAATATTTAAGTTTTATTTTCCAATTGCAAAAGTAACTTGAGACGACTTACACGTAAGTAGTCTAGCTTTAATAAAATATTTGAATTTTTGATTTCTCGGAGACGACTTACTAGTAAGTCGTCTAGGAAAAGTCAAAGATCTGACACAATTCGGTCAAATGCTAAACTAACCCGTTTATCCTAGACGACTTACAAATAAGTCGTCTAGAATTTTTTTCTTAACAAAAAAATTTGGACGATTTATAAGTAAGTCGCCCGTGTGCTTAGAAGACTTACCCGTAAGTCTTCTTCAGACAGACGACTTACGGGTAAGTCTTCGACGCGAACAAATCTGAAAAAAAATTCAATTTCATACCTTTAACTAGTGAGATGACTTCCTAAGCACACATAGTCCTGTCCAACCACCCAGAACCTCAAACGAAAGTAACCCACGAAGATTAGTATGCTTGAATGGCTCTACCAAGCATAAAATTTATAGAATCAAAAGCTTGAATTTTTTGGATGAATATGGAGACAAAGTTAAAGAGATGTTGTTTTTTGTTCATAACATTTAGTGCCAATCAATTTTAGGTAGTGTCAATCAATTTTAGGTAGTGTCAATCAATTTTAGGTGCATTAAGAGCTTCAAATTGGTTGTTCATGGTGGTTGTGGTATTGATGGCAATGGCAACATTGTAAATATTTGAAGATGATGAGGTTGAGAGAGTAAAAATGCCTTTTTCAGAAAAAAAACAAGAAAAAAATCAGTGGCATTTTCGTAAATAATATGAACATATGGGGTGAATTGGACAAAAGAAATGACAAAAAAAGGAGAGGTTAGTTTTGTGTTTTACTTTGAGTTTTGAGTCAAAGTAAATATTTTTTTAAAAAAATCAAAACATTAATTTTAAAAATCGAAAGATAAATAAAATTCAGAAAAGTAAATAAATATTCACAAAAATTCAGAAATTAAATAAATTGAATTTAAAATCCGAAATAAGAGAAAATAAAAAAAGATTAAACTGAAATACATAAAACTAAATTAAAATTCAAAATTAAACAAAAATAAAAGAAAATTAAAATATTAAAATATTTTTAAAAAATTACAAAATTATGTTTTTAGAAAACTATTTGAAACCATTATCATCAACAATAATATGTTTGAAACTTTTATTGTCAACAAATGATATGTTAGTTTTATTCAAAAATCGCATAAAATTACAAAGATTGCTTTTTATTGAAATTTTATTTTCAACATATGATATTTAATTTCTGAATTATTGTGAAAATTTATTTACTTTTTAAATTTTTATTTATCTTTCCAATTTTTAAAATTATTTTTTTGTTTTTTTTATAAAATATTTTTTTTATAATTAAATAATTATTTTTTGAAAAAAACAAATTACCGATTTTACCTATTCAACATGTCATATTTTTACTTTGAAGATATTGGCGAGTAGATTAGGATAAGGTCTATTTCTTTATGGATAACAATGAGAATATGTGTTTATCTCCTGTTTTGTAGGAGTTTAGGAGTTATCTTTAGTCTCCCTATTGCTTGTATAAATACTCAACGTATTGAACATGAATAAACAAGTTGTTTTGGTATCCAATTCTACATGGTATCAGAGCAGTCCTGCATACTTTAAACAAAATATTCTTTTTCTTTTCAACGTCTCAAGGCTTTCACGCCGAGATTACGCACGCGTGTTGTGCAAGTAACTAACATAAGCGATGGAGGTAGTTCCCACCGGTTCCGGAGCTGTTGTATCTCCTTATACATTGTCTAACAACGACAATCCCGGTGCTCTTATCACCTCCGTCAAGCTTGATGGTACTAATTACAATGAGTGGGCTACTGAGATGCTTAATGCTCTCCAAGCCAAACGGAAATTAGGTTTCGTGTCCGGAACCATTAAGAAACCGGCATCTGATCACTCCGATTATGAGAACTGGATGACCGTAAACTCTATGATCATTGTTTGGATCAGAGTTTCTATTGAACCTAAGGTGCGTTCCACAATTACCTTTATCACAGACGCGTCTCAATTGTGGAGTACTCTCGAGAAATGTTTTTCTGTTCAAAACAAAGTTCGTCTTCATCAGATCAAAGGGTAACTTGCAACCTGCAAGCAAGATGGGCAATCTATTCTGGATTATTTTGGCAAACTGAGTTCGTTGTGGGAAGAATATGCTCGTCTCAGAGCATTACCGGCCTGAACATGTGGTGTTGCAGACAAATTGACTATAGAAAAAGAGGAAGATATGGTTCATGATTTCTTGCTCGGCCTTGATGATGCTCGATATGGGAATCTATGCACATCTGTCATCGGACAAGACCCCTTACCATCTCTGGAAGAAGTTTACTCCAGAGCTATACGCGAAGAACATAGACTAACAACATCTCAAACTCGTGAGAATCCGCAGGAGGTTCTTGGACTCGTGACACGTACTAATCAACAACGTGACACTTCAACTCCAGAATCACCTGCATCTACAAGATCAGAAAATCAGTCCTTAGCTCGTCCTGATACGATTCTCCGTCCTCGTGATCGCTCCATGTTGTGCTCTCACTGTGGATGCAATGGTCATGAGAAACGTGACTGCTGGCAAATCGTCGGGTATCCCGAATGGTGGACTGACCGCAGCAAACAAAGCTCCCGAGGCAGAGGAGCAGGACGTGGTGGCGAACGCGGCAGAGGATCTAACACAACAGCACATGCCACGAGTGCAAATTCCTCTGTATTTCCAGACTTCTCTCAAGAACAATGGCGCGCTCTTTCTCAACTGATTCAACAAAAGTCCAATACGAGTGATAAGCTCTCTGGTAAGAAACAGTATGGTGACGTTATCCTTGACACATGAGCCTCTCACCATATGACCAGAGACAGCTCATTGTTAATCAACATTGTCTCTATATCTCCTTGCTCTGTCGGATTTGCTGATGGTAGCAAGACTTTTGCAGTGTGTATGGGCGAATATCCATTGTCTGCAAAAGTTTCATTGAAAAATATGTTACTTGTGCTATCTTTGAACTGCACACTTATCTCAGTCTCCAAAATTTTGCAGCAGACAAAGTGTTTTGCTACATTTACTGACACAGTTTGTGTTTTACAGGACCGTTTCACGAGGACTTTGATTGGACGAGGTGAAGAGTGTGATGGGGTTTACTTTCTGACAGAAGTCGCAACAGCTAAGGTTCACACTGTCAACGCTTCTGCAGATCATACTTTTTGGCATCAACGCTTAGGACATCCGAGTTTTAGTGTTCTTTCGGCTTTACCTGTGCTTTCCAATTCTTCTGTTTCTGTTGGCTCTCGTCATTGTGACGTTTGTTATCAAGCCAAGCAAACTAGAGAAGTGTTTCCTGATAGCAATAATAAATCAAATGAATTTTTTCACTCATTCATTGTGATGTTTGGGGACCTTATCGAGTCCCATCAACATGTGGAGCTGTTTGCTTTCTCACCATTGTTGATGATCACTCCAGAGCCGTGTGGACTCATCTAATGCTTGCCAAATCTGAAGTTCAAACAATTTTGAAAAATTTCATCTCATATGCCGCCAAACAATTCAACAAATCGGTGAAAATAGTCCGTTCCGACAATGGCACCGAATTTATGTGTCTTTCCCGTTACTTTCGCGGACAAGGGATCATTCATCAAACCTCTTGTGTTCAGACACCGCAAGAGAATGGTCGCGTTGAAAGAAAGCACATGCATATTTTAAATGTTGCTCGAGCATTATTGTTTCAAGGGTCTCTACCGATCAAATTCTGGGGCGAAGCTATTCTTACAGCGGCATATTTGATAAACAGAACCCCATCGAAGCTTCTTCATGGTCTCACTCCTTACGAACTGCTTCATTAACACAAACCAGATTACAATCAGCTCAAAGTCTTTGGCTCGGCATGTCATGTTCATCAAACTTCACGAACACGGGATAAGTTTGATCCCAGGAGTCGCTTATGCGTTTTTCTCGGTTACTCTCTCGGCAAGAAAGGCTGGAAAGTATGGGATATAGAACGAGAAGAGATGATTATCTCGCGGGACGTGGTGTTTCGTGAAGAATTCTTCCCTTTCGCAAACACCACAATCACGCCTGCTCCGAACTCTCCTCCGTTCTCTTCTCTCCAACATCCTGTCGACGATGATTGGATTGTACCTGTACCCGTTGTGGACAGGGGGAGTACAGTTGCTTCTTACCTACTAACTCTGATCCATAAACAGAGCAAGAAACAGAGGCAGTTATAGAAACAGAGGCAGTCACAGAAACAGAGCAAGCTTTGCCTACTGACCAAACAACGACAAAAACACAAGATAATAGTGCAGAACCAGCTGAAACCCTTGGACGGGGACAAAGGGAACGTTCTCCATCTGTAAAACTCAAAGACTTCGTTCTCTACAATGTTGAAGCTTTACAAACCCATCACGCTCCTACCTCATCTCCATTTTCCTCGTCGGTCTCAGGTAATACACCTTATCCCTTGTCGGATTTTATTACTGACTCGAATTTCTCTCCAGGCTATCAAGCTTTTCTAGCTTCTATTACTGCTGGTGTGGAACCTAAACACTATGCCGAGGCAGTACTTGAGAAAGTATGGAATGACTCCATGTTTGAAGAAGTCGATGCCTTGGAAGAGCAACACACATGGGATATATGTACACTTCCTCCTGGTAAAGTAGCAATACCAAGTCAGTGGGTGTATCGTATTAAATACAATGCCGACGGTACAATTAAAAGGTACAAATCACGGCTTGTAGTGAATGGCAGCAAGCAAGTTGAAGGCGAAGACTATTCGGACACTTTCGCGCCTGTTGTCAAAATGACAACGGTAAGAACTCTTCTTCGCCTTGTTGCAGCCAAGAATTGGGAGATCTATCAAATGGACGTTAATAATGCGTTTCTACATGGAGATTTGGAAGAAGAAATCTATATGCTTCTTCCTCCTGGCTTTAGACATACTCATCCGGGAAAAGTTTGTCGTCTTCGTAAGTCTCTCTATGGCCTTAAACAGGCTCCTCGGTGCTGGTTTAAAAAGCTGTCGAATTCTCTTCTTCGGTTTGGTTTTCGTCAGTCTTATGATGATTATTCTCTCTTATCCTATGTGAAGAATGATATAGAGATGCATGTATTGATCTACGTTGATGATCTTCTGATCTGTGGCAACAATAATCATATGCTCCAGAAGTTTAAAGACTACTTGAGTCGATGTTTCTCCATGAAAGACTTGAGTAAACTCAAATATTTTCTTGGACTGGAAGTAAGTCGTGGACCAGAAGGATTCTTTGTTTCACAACGAAAATATACTCTTGACATTATAGCTGAAACTGGAAACTTAGGATGCAAGCCAGCAGCTACCCCTCTTGAGCAAGGACATCAACTCGCTGATCCTGATCTCGACAGCCCATTGATGGCTAATCCCAAAAAGTATCGGCTCTTAGTTGGGAGGCTTATTTACCTCGGTCACACTCGACCCGAGCTGAGATACGCTATTCATATACTAACTCAGTTCATGCAGGTCCCGAAAGAAATTCATTGGGACGCGGCACTGCGTGTTGTCAGGTTTTTGAAAGGCTCCATTGGTCAAGGGATTCTTTTGAAATCCGACTCTGATCTTTCTCTTATTGTATACTGTGATGCTGACTGGTCCTCTTGTCCTCTCACTCACCGTTCCTTAAGTGCTTATGTGGTTCTCCTTGGAGGTTCTCCAATTTCTTGGAAAACAAAGAAGCAAGACACAGTTTCTCATTCGTCTGCTGAAGCTGAATATTGAACCATGTCCGTAGCACTCAAAGAAATCAAATGGCTGTGACGTATTCTTGAAGGATTGGGTATCAAACAAGTTGCGCCTTCTCGATTCTCTTGTGATAGTAAAGCTGCAATCCATATTGCCGCGAATTCAGTATTTCATGAACGCACAAAGCATGTGGAAAATGATTGTCATGCAGTCCGAGATGCTGTCACAGACAAACTGATCGAGACAATTCATGATCTTAGGGTTATGATTTGTAATCCTTTAGGTAATTACAATCCTAACAATATCATCTAATAAACTCAAGTTTTAAAGTCTCATAATCGGATTCATATGTATTTTTCAATTGGGGTTCTTAATACATAGTATAGTATGAAACCGAGTATGAAATTTTTAGGGTTTTAATCTTATTTACCTTAAAACGCCTTTGTCCTTTTGATTCGTGATCCTTTGGGATTGAAAGTTGATGTCGATATTGATGGTTGAATCCGCAAGAACTCCTTTGTGATTGTTTGTTGAATCCTCAACTAACTTCTTCATTGAAAACTTAGTAAGATTAGTATTTATTTCAATGGTTTCTTTTATGTAAGAGTAAGTAGATTAGGGTTTAAGAAAACTTAGCTTTTATGTGTTTCTTTGCGTGAGATATTAAGTTTTGATGTTGAGATCGAAACTGATCATGATCTGCAACAAACTTAGCTTTTGATCCGGAATAGAAAACAAGCCGTACAGGTCACGTCAGAGATCGGATTGTCGATCTGTTTTCGGCAACTGATTCTTATTGTTAAGAGCTTCAAATTTATATGTAGCTCGTTATCTGGATCCTCATGGTTTGAGAGATACGTCGGTTTGAAGTTACACCAAAAACTTTAGGGTTTATTGATCTGCAACCAATTTAGATGTGTAGGTCAAACCAAACAAAGAAACAATAGAAATTCTTACGATAGATCAAAAGAACTTAGCTTTGGGTTATTCTTGTGTTTGAGATTGATCCTTGAAACTTCTTTAATTCGTGGGTTAATGAGCTTGAAGGTGAGATAGAATCTGCAACAAGCTTCTTCTTTGTTGCTTATTGAATCCGCTAAGGTTGTGCGGCTCGCACTGATTCTGTCCGTGAGGGCGCGTTACAGGTCGGATTGACAAACCGTTTGCAACCATGTTTTCGACTTCTCCAGGGCTTCAATTTGATATATTACATGTCTTCTAACTCCACACGGTTTGAGAGATACACCTCTTTGAAGTTCGGGTAGGAATTAGGGTTTATGTGTACGCCGGTGAGAGAGAAGAAGGATATAGATCGGTTTCTAGCTTATAGGCTATCGTGCTGATAACGTGTTAAGTGCAAGGTGTTTTGGAGAGAAGTATTTCGTGCATTGATTATATGTTAACATAAAGTACATGGGGTTCCCTTTATATATAAGGGATTACAAGATATGTATAAGTACAAATACATATGGATAAGAACAAACATTATCCATATAGGATTACATGTATATCCAAACCTAAACCAAGTCTATCTAGGATTACATGGAGTAAACCTAAACCAAGTGGGTTTAGGATTTCGCCTAGACTAAACCTATTTGCCATAGGTTTAGTAATCTCATCGCCTATGGGTTTACTAGTCGGTCCGGTCTGGTATGGTCTGGTACAGTCTTGGTTATTGGCTATCCACACACTGATTTCTTAACACAAATTACCGATTTTACCTATTCAACATGTCATATTTTTACTTTGAAGATTTTTGTGATACAAATGTCACTTTAAAAGTTTAAAGTGTTAGTTGAAAAAACTTCAAAATTTAAAGTGTCAGTGAATGCTAATTTGAAGGTTTTTTTTATGCAATTTTCCTGATTCCAATCCAACAAAACAGTCTCAGATCAAAACACCTAACCCAACGTCTCCAATCCGCTCAAACGATAGACTAGAGAGCCAACTTAAGCGTCAAACCATGTGTGAGTTACCGTAATCCCAATCCCAACAAAACAAAATGACAAAGGCTCTGTCTTATTTCATCACAATCATCTTCAATATCTGACACTTAGAGAGAAGCCTATAAACTATCAGTTAAAAATTATACAAATACAACACAAAAGCATCAAATATCAACTGCCACTTCCATATACACAGAAAAGTATGTTCATGGTTTTCAGAATCCCAGGATGAGATTTTCGTGGCCTTAAAAAAGCAAAATTTCTGAAATGCGAAAAAGAGACAAGAGACCCCAAGGAGTTGAGAATTATGAACTGTGATTAAGCTCTGCTCTGCTTTTACTTTTCTTCATCTTTGCCTTAACCCTCGACTTCGCCATCAATGTCCCTACTGTGTTAATGAAGTTTCCCACAGCCATGACTACCAGAAGAATGCCGCAAACCATCACCTAAAATATGACAACATTGACAAAGTTCTCTTCTGTTAAATACCAGTGGTAAATAATGCACAAGTGTTGCCAAAAGAGTAAAATTATACCTGCCATTCAGCAACAACTCCGGTTGATGCTGCCTTTAGCAACAGCAGTCCAACGTATGCTTGAAACCCCTGAGTTTTGCCAAAAGTTTAAACGTGTTAAGCCCAATAGGCTAAACATACAAAAAAACCTCAAGATCCCTAGCAGAAACTGCGCAAGCTTTATTTAGATTGCTGAGTTAAGAGCAGAGCATTTTTAAAAGCCAATCTCATGAAAACTAGTTAACTTACGAAATGTGAAAAAAATGTCTAGAAAGGAATTAACGAGAATGATGGCACACAGTGGAGGAGATGAGAAGCATTAAGATGTTTTAGCATAAACTTGATTGTTACAGAATATAACAAAACGCTCACTTGTAAAATGAAGAGTATAGGACATAACAGCCATAACTGTCCATCAACTCCAGCCGTTTCTCCCCATACAACATCCATCCTCTTAGCCTGAAAACCATTCTCAACACAAATATTAGGGCTATTTTCCAAAAGCAGAAAAAACTTTGGACTGTGGAAAGGTGCAGATAACAAGTCACCTTTCCCAGTGCTATGCGAGTGTATAATCTTTGGCGTTGGTATCTGTTTTGCAGAAGCATGGCAACACCTTGCATCATAGCCCATTGCAGGAAGAGATGAACTCCTCTCTGTAGATGATTGAGCTCAATCCTAAGATTTACTTTTAGTTTGCATAATAAGAAATAACTCTAAACAATACCTGTTTCTGGACACAGTTCGGTTGACCTTTGATTTCCCATGTGAGGCTGACAAGGGCCATCCCCATGGCACAGTAGTGATGATATAGCCACCTGCAAAACATATCAGGCTTAGAGTTGAACTCACCCTAAACACATGAGAGACTATTTTGCTAAGCCAAACGAAACACATCAATACAAATAAAGAAATTCTCTCAAGTAATAACATATTAAATATCCGAAAGAGGATTCCATCGAAGCCAAAGCTCTCTCTTTTTTACGCATGAAAATATAGAGCTCTAGTTTCTACTAAGCAAAACAATATAAGCCACCGTTTCGTCAACATGTCTACGCTTATATCCCAAATTAAAGAGACCCTTTAGATGAGAGTATCAACATGTTCGCTAATCTCCATGGCATATAATTATACAAAGAGATATTCAATATTTCAAACTGACAACCCTGTTGATTACTCTAACTATGATGCCCCTGACTCAAAAACAGATTCACCAAGCACATGTATTAGGAGCAATACATGTGCTTGGTGAGTGAATATACAACGTAAGGTCCACATGTAGGATGAAAACATTCTTACAAACAAAATATTCTAGACTTAAAATTGTTTTCAATGATTTTCATTGAACTACACATGTGCTTGATAAACATAAGAATAAGACCTAAGGACAACGTATAGTATGACACATCCCAGGAGATACACATTACCATCTCAAAAACTGAAACTTATTTCATATGGCCTTCACCCAGCTAGCGAGAGTAAGATCAACACTAGCATTAGCATGACGCAAAGAGCACCGAAAATTTAAAGCAGCGAACAACAAAACAAAGAGCAAAGAGAAACTTAAAGAGACCATAAAAGGAATAATCGAGTGAGCATAAGAGTACCAAGAACGGATATCGCTCCCGTTGGCTCTTAATACGTTCTCACGCATAGCCAACCCAGCATAGAGGAACAAGAGCCAAGCCTGGTGAAAGAAAAAAAAAAGGAAAAGACTTTAAAGATTATCCAGGAACCCAAACAAAAACTCTTATATTGGACCTCGTAGAGCTGAACAGGAAAGGCAGGCAAACATCCATCCCAGTAATAAGATCTCAGAAGCATAAGTGCTGCAGGGAAGAAAAGAAAGAGAAGAGCAGTCTTGTCCTGCTCATCCATAGAAACAACAGTAAGCAAGACATGGTTGAGGCACATATTCAAGGACAAAGTAAGCACTAACTCTGTAGCTATTGTATTCTTCTTTAACTTTGAGCTGAATGTCCTTACGCGAGGCTCGAACATTCACAGGCCCCAAAAACATTCTAACAAAGCGTCCTGCTTCAATCAATTGGGTCATGAACCGGAATCGAAACCCAAATTGAAATCGGAATTAGAGATTTTGAAACCTTGGGGCTTGGATGGGAGAAACGAAGAGATGTCTCCATCAGCGAGCATGCATCTAGCACGATGCAGATCTTCCTCAAGCTGTGAATAAGGAAACAAGAAAACAAGCTTTAGGAATAAACGAGAGAGAGGAAGAGGGATTTGGAAGATTGCCTTCTCCACGAGCTTGGGATCGAGACGCTTGTCGGAGACGAGAGTGGAGTGGAGACGGCGAACGGAGGCGTCAATGGCGGATGCCTTTTGACGGAGGGTAAGTTCTTGATGGGAAGAAGAAGAGATGAAGGAAGCGGCGGAGTCATGGAGCTCCTTAACTTCCTCCACGATTCGTTTCACTTCTTCTTCGACTTCCATGGGTAACGATACGATCGGATTTGGAGAGGTGAGGAAAGAGAACTGGATTCGATTGAGATTGGCGTTCTTCTTCTGGAGAAGAAATGTTTTTATTTTGAGGCAATTCCTCTCATGCCCCAAATCCTCGTATGCCAAGGACCTCTCATTTAACATAAAAGAAAAAAACAAATTAATTTTAATTGTATAACGATAAGAAAACATAAAACTTATAATAGTTAGTAATATTTACGAGTTGAACCTGAATTATCTCTTTCTTATTAATTGAGAAGCAAATTTAGAAAGTAACCTTTGTTTTGTAATATATTTACATTCATGCCATTTGCTGATGTGTCAGCAGGACAGTCCTCTTCAGCCAATGATTTAATTAACCCTTGCTTATCTAGACTAATTACAAACAGTGCCACTAATAATATTTATATAAATTATAATGTTTGTTCCTCTTAAATAATGACTACGTATGGTTTCACTATATTACGAGTAAAGTCTTTCACATTAGATTATACACTTGTTTTGATTTGATAACATATCCTTCACATATAATTTGTCATTTTCTCCATATTTTTATATTCTGGTGTGTCTGCAACATAAAAGAACACATATAGTTGACGAACGTTAACAATAAGTAATTCAAAAATGTATATCATATCATGAAAATCACTCAAACCATGATCATTATTTAAAGAATGTTAACCCACATAATACATGAAGTATTTTATATATCATAACATAGCATACTCAAAAATGTATATCATATTATAAAAACCACTCAAATCATGAATATTATTTAAAGAATGTTAACCCACATAATACATGAAGTATTTTATATATCATATCATAAAAATCACTCAAACCATAATCATTATTTAAAGAATGTTAACCCACATAATACATGAAGTATTTTATATATCATAACATAACATACTCAAAAATGTATATCATATTATAAAAACCTCTCAAATCATGAACATTATTAAAAAAATGTTAACCCACATAATACATGAAGTATTTTATATATCATATCATAGCATATTCAAAAATGTATATCATATCATAAAAACCACTCAAACCATGATCATATATTAAAGGAATGTTAACATAATACTAAACTCAGTTATGATAGCCAGAGTACGTACCACTCAAACCATGATCATTATTTATAGATATCCAAACCAGATTTTTATTGGTTTAACCAATCCAATAGCAAATACAACATATTAATGTTTATTGGGGGAAAGGTTAATGTTTCTATATTGTAGGTTTGAATTCTGTAAATCATAGATAAATCAGGGGTTTAATTGAAAAGTAAAAGAAAGACATGGGTGTTATTGAAAATGGATGTGTTAATTTTAATAAAGTCACTCTAAGTGGTAAAAAAATGTAAATATGGTATTTATATTACATAATTTAACCGTACTCCAATCATGAGAGAGTGAACATGCACGCATTTACTGTTGGCGTAGAGTGTTACTAATACATAAAACTGACGAATAAATTAAAACTGGCAAACTGCATGTTCATGCACACACACACAAATATATATTCTGTAAATCATAGATAAATAAGAAAGGGATATGAATATATCCTATGAAGAGTTTCTATTAAATTATGGTTTGAGATTTTCTTAAAGAACACATATAGTACGTAATGAATATATGTAAAAGTTGAAATTATTCGTGTATTTAATGAGAGTCTTTCTTGCCATTTGTAAAGGACAATAAATTATATATATAGTATTAATTGTATAACCTCTATCTTGTGCACGGTTTGCCTTATATTTGGCTATCAAATATATAAAATTGGTCAATCATGTTCCCTCTTTCTTGCCATTTGTAAATTTAGGAAATCATATATATGGTATTAATTGTATAACCTCTAAATTGTGCACGTTAAGCATATATTTTGCTATCATATCTATTAAATTGGTCAATCACGTAACCTAAATTGGTGAATTTATTGTCAATAGCGTTAATTAGTGTATCAATTGTATGAGTGATTGACAAGCAAGATATATTACTCCTAATTTAATGTCATATTCCATAACACGGCCCTTACCACTATATAAGCAAATGTCATGTGGTCCACTCATTCAACCCTAAACCTACTGCTTTTCTATGGCTGCGATGAACCCAATACGGGTAATAAGCCTCTTAAGTTGTGCAATCTCTTTAGCCATATCATTCACCTCCCTCCTTAAGAGCTTAACTTCTTCCTCAACACCAAAAGTCCATGGTTGACGAAAGTGCATCCCATCGTCCTACACGTTCAAGATAGTTTCACTCTGTATAACTCAATATTACATCGAGTGCAAAGATGATGGACAATTACCTTGTAGGACTTGCATATGAAGTACCTTCTCCCAGGCAATGTATCAAAATCTGATGGATACTTTGGATTGGGAGAAGCATCGTGCATGATTTTACTCCCACATGGACAAGGGGTTGGAATCCCGTATTGGGCGTCGACAATGAACCCTAACATGTCGTAGTGTTTCTTAATCTTCTTCATCTTCTTCATTTTCTCATACGTGTGAGTCATGATGCAAAAAAAGAGGTGTATACTTTCGGAAGGGAAAAGATTGAAAAGAGAAAAGAAAGAGATATGTGAATGAGTGGTGAGAGTGAAAGAGATAAGAGGATAGAGTAGAGAGTGAGTGCTCGAAAACGACAAGGTAAAAGACAATTGAACAGAGAAGGGAATCTACTTTTTGACCCAAAATTGTTTTTTTTTTTCGTTTAGGCGGGAAACTAATTTTTAGTATCTTCTCAAAATGTTTTGTTCTTTGCTATACAAAAGTTTTTGTTTTTACCAATTTTCTTCATTGTTCTACTTTTCGTGATTTCTAATTGTTTTAGTTTTACCTATAATAATATGTTAAGTTTGTTTTACTTTTTTGTTTTCTGCATAACTATGTAAGCATACATGATCAGTTCAATAATATGTTTCAAATAATGGTTTTTGTATAATACTTCCTTATAAGCTTGTCTTACTAAGATATTGTTCTTGGAAAGACATTGGAATCAATGTATACGAGAAAATGTGAAACAATGAGTTACCAAAAATCTTCTTAAAATCTGAATACTAATTTGTTTGGAGTATATGTTAGTTTGAGTATGTGTTATATCAAAGTTGCATAATACTTTAGTTGGAGTATGTGTAGTATCAAAATCCAAACATACTAGTAAGCCGTAGTAATCCATAGTTTTACAAAAGACAGAAACAATAATAGTTTTACAGAAATAAAATCCAAACATAACAGTATTCCACAATTTTACATAAGACAATATCTGTTGGATGTAGTTTCATTCACTGGGATAAGGATGCCTTCCAAACAACAACCAACTAAAACCAAAATTTTGCGTTGGTCGCCTTATGTTTTGTGTCCTTTTACGCCGTTCCCCGACTGATGGATTTCTCTTATCCTTTTTTCCTTTCCTTCCTCTTTAGGTGATTTGGAAGAATGATCTGAAGCTCTTTGATGTGATATGGTACATTCCAATCAGACCTGTCCAGCACAGAATAAATGGTCTTGTAATAAACCAATGCCCAAAGTTCCGTCCAGTAATATTTTGAGCACAACTCATGATACTCTAACTTGACCTCGCGTTGACGACCAGAACCAGCATCAACCTCAAGAAAATATAAGTAAGCAACAAGTTCGTGTAGACAAGGATACTTTTCATGATCATACACCTTGCATGTACAACTCTTCGCCATCAAGTTCACCAAACATTTCTTCCCATCGTCAGTGTTGGTTATCTCGTACTCAAGCTCATAACAATTTAGCTCACGCACTGGTGTTTTCTCAGCTTTTCCCTATAGCTTGTGCAAGTGGATCTCGACAAGAGGAACCAGTTTGGTATCAATAGATCCAGACACAATGTCTTTCCGATGTTTATTAAACCAGTCGGAAAACGTTTTGATGATTGTATGCAACATTGGTATTAAGGCATACCTCATTGCGTCCTTAAACACGTTGTTCATTGACTCCACATTGTTTCTAGTCTCCAAGTTGTATCTGTCCCGGGAAAAATAAACTCTAGCCCAGTGTATTTCTCAGTATGCTCCTCCACATACTTGTACGCTGAAGGATATCTCACCTTAAAAGATGCGTAAGCAGATTCAAACTCAGCCACCGTAACACCTAGCTAACTCCATAAATATCCATGGAACTACGGCTTTGTTGGTGTTACAAGCATGCCCTCTCATATTCTGGGCCAAATGCCATATACAATGGTCATGGTGAACTAGTGGAAAAAAATTAGCTACAGCCGTGATGAGGCTCTGGTTTCTATCTCTCATAAAACTAATTCAGAAGAGTATGGTATAACACTTTTGAGCATCTCGAAAAATTAAGTCCAACTAGCATTATTCTCACCGTCGAGTACACCAATCGCAAAGGGATAATGGTGACGAATAGGATCTTGAGCTTTAGCAAATACTAGTACACCACCATACTCGTTCTTCAAAAATGTGGCATCCACAACTATCGATTTCCTTATCACTGCAAACCCTTCAATACAAGCTCCCAATGCTATGAAGAGGTACTTAAACTTACTTGCCTCATCCAACTTCACACTTGTTTTTGTTTCTGGATTGACTTTCTCTAACATGTACAAATAACTATACAACATCTCCTAGCTATCTTCTGAACTACCACGCAAATGACAAATAGCTAGGTTTTTTCCCTTTCAAGGCTGTGGAGTAGGATATTGTTGCACCAAGTTTTAACTTTAGAAGATCCATGATATGTCTCGAAAGAGTTCTCGTTTTTCCAAGATATTTCTCATTCAAAAAAGATGCAACTAATTCTGTTGAGCCTCTCCTCTTGCTGTTGCTGTTTTTACTTTGACTAGTCCGAGAGCATGTATGCACACCCGTGTACCTCCTAACAGAAAAAATTTCGGTCCGTGGAATCCTTGAAGCTCGCAAACCCCATTTACAAATTTCTTCACAACATTTCACCACCAATCGTGTATGATCTGACTTTTTGATAACATAACAAAAGGATTCACCAAATGCGGTTCTAACCACCACCTCTTGAATTGCTTTCTTACTTGGAAATTCTTGAAGCTTACTCAGACCCAAGCTGTCTTCCCAATCCTCTATAACCTGAATACATTTTTCTATTGGTGGTTTCTCAACGTATTTATCTGCCAAATTAGTTTCCATATTCACACCAATATCTGTCTCAGTTGTGGTGGCCATCTCAGATGCGGTGTTTGTATCCATACAATCATCTCTTGTTTCATCATCATCATTCTCTGCCTCTATCGGCTCCTTATATTGATTTGCTTGCCCGTCTTCTACGTACAGAGTTATGGCATTAGGTCCGATTTCATCATCATTTCCCTCCAACACTTCGTAGTTCATACCAAACGAACTTATGCCCACTCTCGACAGCTTCTCTAACTGATCCGATCTACTCGTCTCCTCCACTAAAAAGACATCTACGGCTCTCTTTATCCATGAAAGTTAGGTAAACAAACAGATCCTCATTATCATAAATAGTTAGTTGTTCCTTACATCCAACCACCATCGGCATGTACCTCAATGCCAGTTTTACCTTTCTTTCATCCAACACAAGGTTTTTATACAACCTTTCTTCTAACATTGCCAAACTTATATCCTCCACTGTTATTTTCAAGGTTACACTATACATCTCACCTTTGAATTTGAAATGTACGCTCACGTATTTCGGCATTGTATCCTGAAAAACAACAAAATAAAGTTCTAGAAATACCAATTGAGATGAGTAATACCAGTTGTTCGTAGTTCTACCGAGTTATCTACAATTATCAGTTCTACCAGTTACACCTAATTATGCTTAAACAAGAACTCAAATGTACGATTGAGATCTTCCCTAAGAAGCTACTCACAATTGAGAGAATTAAAGTTCATAAATTCAACCACATGCTTGCATTGTTTAATAATTTCATATACTAATCAACCAAATCAACTCAGAGTCAATGAAGTTTCAACACATTACAAACCCTAATTTCAATATGATTTCTATCAATTGCAGATTTCAGGGGAGAGAAGAATTAACTTGCATTACGACCTGCCCCGAAGGAATACTCGCCGGTGGAAACATTAAGGTCTGACGGCGTTGCCGGAGAGGCTATCAAAGTCGATAGTAGAGTAGCGAGCTGGGAGGAGTCAAAAACGAGCTCGTCGAGCTACAGGGAGGAAAGCTTACATGGAGGAGAGCTGATGACATTGCTGGAGAGACTATCAACGTCGACAAGCTCGGAGGAGACAAAAATGATCTCGAGCTAGCTACGGGGAGGATGGAGAGCTTACGGAGAGGAGGGAGCTGGGAAGAAAGGTTTTTAATTTTTGATTTTTTTTTAAAAAATTAATTAGATTAACATAAACCAGAGAGTTCCATAAACCACCTCCACCCGGTTTCCCACCCACAATTCGAAAATTCAATTTTTTTTTCTAAACAACAAAATATGTATTTTCGTCATTTTCCAAAGACTTAATTAATAAGGGACACATGCGTTACAAAAAAAAATTAATAAAGGACATAGGCGATTTTGGGAGTTCATAGGAGATTAACCATATCTCATTTAAGGGCATGAGAGGAGTTGGCCTTTACATTTGAGTGGTGAGTCACGAAAATAGCATCAATCACACACCCTTGCTTACACCCACACCATTTTAATTTTATTTTGAGATATTTTGTCACGTATACATATTTTGGAGTGAAATTAGGGAAATACAAAAAAACAAAGAAAAAGCCATTTCGTTTGTATTTTCTGGCACTAGGAAGACGAAATTGCCCCTAAGCGCTGAGAAAGTTAGTCCTTGTAGATGATGACGTGGGCTACGTGTGAAAATATTGAAGTAGATTTTTTATGTTACATGTTATAGTAGGTATACAAGAAAGAGGTTCCTAGAGAATAGGCCTGGGCATTTTACCCGGATCCGAAGACCCGACCCGAAACCGACCCGAAAAATCCGGGTTCGGGTAGGAACCGAACCGACAAGTTTACCCTATTGGGTCGTGATGTGGAGGACCCGCGGGTCTTGGACCCGACCCGACCCGAACCCGAAACCCGATGGGTACCCGAAATTTTTAGTATAATTAGGTTTTATTCAAAAATTTGGGTGCTTACTAATCGGCCACCTAAAGTAATTAATCGGTTTGAATAAAAAAATTAGTTTAAATAAAAAAAATCAGATAAATGTATTGTTATGCATTGAACATGTTATTTCTAGAAAGAAAAACAACTCACAAACCACTACACCAACAAACATAAATATTTTCAGAATTTTTTTTGTGTGTTTTCGGTATTTTTTGAACAAGACCCGATCCGAACCCGACCCGAAACCGAACCGAACCCGAACCGACAAATTCAAATTACCCTACTGGGTCCAACTATCTAAGACCCGAACCGACCCGGACCCGACAAAACCCGAACCGAGCCCGAACCGAAAATTTCAAATTACCCTATTGGGTCCTAAACTCATAGACCCGAAGGACCCGAACCCGAAAGGACCCGATCCGAACCCGACCCGAGGACCCGAATGCCCAGGCCTACTAGAGAACTTAGACCATCTCCATCCATAAGAACCCTAGAGGGGTTCTTAAATTTTTTTTTTCTGATTAAAAAAAAAATTAAAATAAATCAATCATGGACCGCCACGTGTCAGTAGAGCCTACGAAACAGTGCAAGAGACGATTTTTAATTAGGAATATTTAGAAACGGGAAAGTGATGAGACCCATCACCCTGAAACCCACCCCGCCCCCCTCCAATAGACATGCTCTTGTCTTTTTTTTTCTGTCAACGATGATTTCAATTCATTCATTGCCACAAGGGCAAAAACACCAATACACTTAAGAACCTCTTTAGAAAATATTGATAACAGAGGCACTATACCAAAAAAAACAGGACTAAGATAACACTGCCCTATCACCAACAAATCCCTACTCCACCTTCCAAATGTCTTAACACCCCTAATCAAATAAAACTCCTAAAATCCATTTACAGGTTTCGACTTTCATTAACTAAGAATTCCAAATAACCAAAAAAGATGCTCCGCAGCAACATACGAGTTGACCAACCCCAGTTTCGTAATGCTTTGAGCAATAAAAAGGCCCTTATATTTACTTTTTTTGTTGACCGCCATAATGTCAAACTCTTCCACTCCCATTAATTCCTTCGAATCTCAATTCCTTGGAAAAAAAAGGATAGTCATGCCTCTGGTTTTTGCACTGCATCGAATAACTTAGCAAATTCTCCAGCAAAGATGACTTTAGTTAGTCTCTGACTTTTCATACTTTCAGCAGACCACAACAAAACCTCTAACCTTACATCCTCCTTTGTGTTTATGATGTGATCATGGAGCAGCTTATCAATGAGAGGATGAGACCATGAACCAGCCAGCTGATGAAGATGCTTTAGCCATTCCAAAAGGTCCCATAACTCGTTCTAGGTCTAAGAAACTCAAAGAAGCTATTGGAAGTTTACTCAAGATATCATGGAAACAAGAAAATTGCCTTGGTCGAATCTTGATCAATCAAGACACACTCATGACCATTCAGGAAACTCCACCATCAAATTGATAATCATCTAGGCAACTAGGATTGTGTATGCTCTTTACCTCACTTTCGGTTTTGTCCCAATGGATTTTACGGAGGGAGGTTTTTAACGAGGTCACAAGACTACTTCTCATATCTCCTAGACGATGCTTCTCGGTTACACCTTTGGACTGACCTTATGTTATATATAAGCTATGCTTTTTTATTTCATGTTTGTTTTCAAAAACTCTACTTTGGTCTATATTTTTTTTCCCAAGGGAGCGTGTGTCTTTACTCCTTTGCTAGTTTTGAAAGCTTGTGCATGTACAAGTCTTTCTCTATTTATATGGTCCAGTAACTCTCAAGTAAGCATTAAGTCTTTTTCTTCGAAACCCTTTTCCTTTTCTTTCATCTTCGGCGAGTTGAGGGAGATTTCTGGTGTGTCATATCCAGAGCTTAAGGGATTGTAGTTGGTGTGTAATATCTGATTAACTTCCTAGGAGTATCAAGAAATCATCAATCCCTCTTGTGTCACCAATCGATCCACTGCCTTTGATAAACTTGAGTCTCTTGATTCGTTTATGCAAAGGATTATCCCATCTGTTCTGGAGCTTCTTCATAGGATCATATTACGTGGTATCAGAGCATCTCTGGAAGGGAAGTTGTCGATTTTCTCTTGTTTACTTTTGGTCTGTTCATCTCCTCATCGAGATTGATCCGATCTACTTCTTTCCGATTGGAATATGATAAATCTAAATGTTGTGATCACATATCTAAGTGTAGTCTTTTCATATTCTTGGATCCGTGTTCTTTGTGTCGAAATCTGTAGAAATATGATTATTTGATCTTGTTTCTAAGTTAGATTTTTTGGATTCTTGTTGCAGAAGTATTACTTGATTGATCTGAATCGTATCAGGGTTATCATCATCGATCTATTCTTATTGCAAGTTCTCATATTTTTTATCTCATTATTGATATTGTGTTGTTTGATCGATTGAAACCTGATCCATGTAACACAAGTTTGTTGACCCAATTATCAATTTGATCTTGTTTGTTTTGTCGCATTTTGAATCCTTTTGATCATCTTTTGTTCCAATTTAATTCTTTAAGAACTACTTACTTGTTAAGTTTGTTCTTTTTGTCTCAGGAATCATGGCTGATGATACTGATGAGGAAGTGGGGATTAGCAATGAACATAAGTTGTTGTTTGAAGCACTGACCAGGCGCATGGAAAAGATGACGAATACATGTTCATAGTAGTTGATACTGATGAGGAAGTGGGGGATTAGCAATGAACATAAGTTGTTGTTTGAAGCACTGACCAGGCGCATGGAAAAGATGATGGATACTAAGCTTGATGTTTTCAGGCAGGAGCACCGGCCACAAACCTCTGATCAAAGACGTAACTAGAGAAGGAATATACATGATCAGAACCAACAAGAGGATGCTAGTATTGAGGAAACTGACAACTACTATGTACATGTCCGTTATGCTTAGACAGAGCCAAAGAAGACATAGACGTGGGCAAGAAGGTAGAGGGAATCAGAGAAATGATCTAGCTGGTTTAAAGCTCAAGATCCCTTATTTCCATGGAAAGGCCGATCCAGATGCTTATTTGGAATGGGAGAAGAAGATAAAACTTTTCTTTGATTTCCAGCAGTACTCACAAGCTAAGAAGATCCAAGTTGCAACCACTGAGTTCTACAACTATGCCTGGAGTTGGTGGGATCAGTTGGTCACAAACAAAACGCGCAATGGGGAGTATCCAGTTGATACTTGGCAAGAGATGAAGTCTATCATGCGCAAAGTCTATCATACTTTGGACTGGAGCGCGGGACAATGAAGACCATCGGGACAGGGTTTTCATAACTTGGGATTGTATGGGATTTTCATGGGAGCTTTTACGAACCTTATTTCATATGATTGTGATATATTTACTCGGATTTATTATTAAAACTGCAGTATTTATTTTTGTTTACTTAATGAAAGATTATTATTTTTTTTGCTTAGAATTTTTCACAACTTTGCAGAGATTTCGGGTTGGGGCGTTTTACTGAGGCTTCTAGTTCAAGAGATAGAGATTTTAAATGTTTTAAGTGCCAAGGAAGAGGACACTACACCAATGAGTGCACCAACAAAAGAGTCATGATACTCCTTGAGAATGACGAGTATGAATCTGAGGATGATAGGTCAGAAACTGAAGATAAAGATCAATCTGAAGAAGAGAATGAAGAAGATCCAGTAGAGGGAAGTGTTGGTTGCTAGGTGAACTTTGAAATTGAATACTAAAACAGAGGAGCTTTAGCAGAGAGAGAAATCATTCTATACAAGATGTCTGGTACAAGGAAAGGTTTGTAGTCTCATTTTTGATGGAGAAAGCTGTGTTAATGTTGCTAGTGAGAAGATGGTGAAGAAGCTGGGGTTGAAGGTTCAAAGGCATCCTAAATCATATAGGTTGCAATGGCTCAATGAAGAAAGTGAGATAAAAGTATCTAATCAAGTTTTGGTACCTTTAGCCATTGGTCTATATGAAGATGAGATCTTTTGTGATGTCTTGCCTATGGAAGCTGGTCACATTCTACTTAGGAGGCCTTGGCAATATGATAGGCGTGTGATCCATGATGGTTTCCCCAATAAGCATTCCTGTGAGTTTAAAGAAAGAAAGACTCTTCTTGTGCCTTTGACACCTAAAGAGGTTCAACATGATCAGATTCAACTTCAGAAGAAGAAAGAAATTTACCTCAATCCGGATAAAAACAAGCAACCCAACTTCTATGCCAAAGCTGGTGATATCAAAAGACCTCTCTAGCCTAAACAGCCTATTCTCTTGTTTGTTTTTAAGGAAATTCTTCTGAACTTAACTGATCTTGCACCGGTGTATTCGAGTGAGATTGTTTCTCTTTTGCAGGAGTATTAAGATGTGTTTCTAGAAGACAATCATGTAGGCTTACCTCATATGCATGGGACTGAAGATCAGATTGAATTTGTACCTGGATCAACACTACCAAATAGACCAGCATACAGATTCAACCCGGTTGAAACCAAGGAATTGCAAAGACAAGTAGAGGAGCTGATGGAGAAAGGTCAAATCCGTGAGATCATGAGTCCATGTGCTGTTTCAGTCCTACTTGTGCCAAAGAAAGATGGTAGCTGGTGAATGTGTGTTGATTGTAGAGAAATCAACAACATAACAGTTAAGTATCGACATCCTATCCCTAGATTAGATGATATGCTTGATGAATTGCATGGTTCTTGCATCTTTTCTAAGATAGATTTAAAGAGTGGCTATAATCAGTTTAGGATGAAAGAAGGAGATGAATGGAAAAATGCATTTATAACTATGCATGGCTTGTATGAATGGTTAGTTATGCCATTCGGATTGACAAATGCCCCTAGTACATTCATGAGACTGATGAATCATGTTCTTAGATCATTCATATGAATCTTTGTTGTTGTCTATTTTGATGATATTTTAGTTTACATCAAGTGCCTTGAAGAACATATAGATCATCTTAGGTCAGTCCTTGGTGTCTTGAGGAAAGAAAAACTCTATGCTAACCTAAAGAAGTGTACCTTTTTGATATAGCCTATTTATTACCAGTTTTAGGCCATGTTATAGGCTCTATTTAGGGTCTATTATGGGTGTCTAGGCTATGTATTGGAGTATTTATCGGTCCACGAACATTTTGGAGATATATGGAGATACTTGGAGCTTTTGGAACATTTAGAGGAAAAGAATCCATAGCTGATCATTCAAAGAGTCGAAGTACAAGACGGTTATCGATCGACGACACAACCTTGGAGTCGATCGATGTTAAAAGACCAAGGTCGATCGATGCTGCACACTTGTT